>PVLD010020191.1:0-34517 GCA_004027595.1 Dinomys branickii
TCTGACTAAATTTGCATGTCTGTATATGGGTCCATACATCTACAATTTGAAGATATCAATGGATAAAGCAACAACTACTGTTGAGACCATATCACCTTGTCTATAGATTAGTTGTGATTGTACTATTTTCTATGATAATGGGTGTCTGTTTGTCAATATGTTTTTGTACTTTTATGTTTCTAAAAAAAAAAAAAAAAAAAGAACAAAGGGATTCTTTGAAAAGGATGAGTCCATATGATCTGGTCACCCACCTATATGTCTGGTATCTATCTGGGCTCACTGTAATACAGGAGAAATATAACTCTCACCCTGCTAGATGTCAGATGTGCCAAGTTCATATTCCCTGAAATCAAAGAATGAATTACAAAGGACAAAGGAGATTAAGAGCAGGAAAGGTTTACTGGGGACTAGGAATAGCTCCTGAGTGACAGAAGGGGTCCTGAGTGGGTTGCCACTAAGGCCCTTTGCTAGGGGTAATTTATACAATAAGTCACAAGGTGGGTACAACGAGGATCAAACTATAACCAACCAATAATATTAGAAGTATAGCTGCTTAGCTAATATTGATTCAAGAGGGAAGTGGGGCAGGTAGCAAGAGCATATGGGTGGCATCATTAACCTTAGCTTATTTATGACTTGTAAAATGGGAACATTTTTGGAAAAGGATGGCTCCAACTCTTCTGGTCTCCCACCCAGGTGTTTGCTAAATATCTGGACTAAATGGACTGGGTGGTATTAATTAGAATATAGTCTCAACTTCTGCTTTCCCCTTAGGGAAGTATGAAGTCTGGCCATTGTGATTTTATCTTGAGGCTTTGCCTTCTTTAGATGCATCTCCAGTTACAATTTTGGTGTGTTCTCATCCTCTGCACTGACTTCCTCAAGGGCCTGTCTATTAATTTCTACCTAATTTAGCTGACTCTAATAACTGGGCTATGCGGTGCTAATCATAGTATAATCTCAAGTTGCTGTTTATCTCTAGGGAGCCATGTGTGCCTGGCAATTGCATGCCCATCTTGAGGCCTGGCTCTCTACAGATTTGCTTCCAGCCACAATTTTGATATCTTCATCTTTTGTGTTGATTTCCTTGAGGGCCCAATCTCTCTCTGACTGCATATTAAATTTCTATCATACTCTGACTTTTAATTCCATCATATGTCCATCCCTAACTTTTGTGACTGTAACTAAGCAGCAAGATGCTGCTAGACAAAGTCACACATCAAACATGTGTTTCACTCTGTTCTTGTCAATTCCTACTGAGAGCATTTATTCCATTATTTATCCAGTTACTGCTTTCTCTCCATGCTTATAACAGCTTCTACCCTGGTAGGCCGCCCTCGGCTTCCCCATCTCATGCCCACTCCTCCCCATATTCCCACATGCTACAGCCAGGATTCTTTACAAACTGGGTCTGTTTGTGTTACCAGCAGTCACTCTCTGCTTCCCATGGCTTCTAGGTAAACACACAGATTTCACTTTGCAAACAAGACTGTAGAGCAGGAAGTCTGGCAACACTTTTCCCTTCTCCTTTCTGTTCTAGCCGCATGAAAGTTCTTTTTCTTTCTTTTCCTTTTTCTTTTGCTTTTTATTTACTAGTACATCTTAGATATGATCACATTCATCAAAGAGTTTGTACCCGTACATGATGTGCATTGCTTCTTTTTTTCCCATTCCCAACCACTCCCTTCAACCTCCTTTGTCCTCTTTATTTGAAAAAGCTTTGTTTCCATTTTTCCCTTCTATACTATTGTTGTCTTGTCAGTTTGTCTCTTCTTCCTCCCCCTCCCTTCTTCCCCTTCTCATTTGAATATTTCTTTCCCATTTCTCAATATCTATTATACATTTTGGTCCTTATCTACATTTTTGATTTCTCATACCGGAGAAACAATGTGATATTGGAACACGTGTGTGCATGTCTTGGTTACTTTTTTCTCGTTGCTGAGACAAAATACCCAAAGCCCAAAATGAAGGAAGGAAAGGTTTATTTAGCTTATAGTTTGTGGAGGTTTCAGTCCATACTTGGCTGTCTCAGAGACAGAGTGGCACATGGCAGAGGGCAAACTGTTCACGGCAGCAGAGCACAGCAAAAACCGCAAGCAAAAGGGAGGAATGGCTGCAAGCAGCCTCCTTTTCTTCCCTACATTGTAAACAACCTACCCCCACCCAGGGGGTGTGTAGCTCTCACACAATCTCCATGACCTCCTCTTCCATAAGCTCAGGTGCTTACAAAGTAAGCACCCCAGCTTCCTCCTGAGTCACTCAGCTAAACCTCTAGATTCCCCAAGTTGACACAATGTATCAACCATAACAGTGCAATTTATTTCACTTAAGAGTACAGTCTCTAGGTGCATCCATTTTGCTAGAAATGGCTCAAGTTTATCCTTCTTTATGGCAGAGTAGGAATCCATTTTATTTTAAAAAATCTTCTTTATCCATTCATTGGTTGATGAGCACTTGGCTATTTAGCCAACATTTGACTATTACAAACTGTGCTGCTATAAACATGGATGTGCATATATCTCTGTGGTATGATATTTTTAATTCTTTCAGGAAGATACCAAGAAAGTAAGTAAAAGAATGAAACCTCAAGTTTTAGTTATTTGAGGAATCTCCACACCGATTTCTAGAGTGGTTGCATCAGTCTACATTCTACTAACAGTGAGGAAATATTCCTTTTAGCCTGTGTCCCACTACCATTTGTTATAACAACTTCTATCCTGGTAGGCCTCTGGGGCTTTGTTATGGGTTGATTTCTGGATAATAGCTATTCTTTCTAGAATGAGATAGAATCTCAGCATTGTTTTAATTTACATCTCTTGAATGACCAGAGATGTTGAACATTTTTTCATATATTTATTTGTCATCTGTACTTCATCTGAGAAGTGTTCATTTATTTCAGATTCTTGTTTTTGGACTGGGTCTTTAAATTTGAGAGGTCTGAGTTTTTAAGTTCTTTTTATAGCTTTGATATTAGTCCTTTGCCTGAAGAATAGCTGACAGAATTTTTCCCACATGGGGTGATCCCTTCACACTGTTGGTGGTTTCTCTTGCTGTGCAAAGGATTTTTATTAAGATGAGATCCCATTTGTTGATTCTTTGTGATAGTTCCTCTGCAATTGGGATTTTATTCCAACTGCATAAAGTCTTCTTGTACACCAATGTCTTCAAGAGTTCTATCTATTCTATCTTCTAGCAGATTTAGTGCTTCTGTTTTAATATTTTAATCTTTGATCCATTTCAATTTTAGTTTAGTGCATAGTAAAACATGTAGGTCTAGATCATGGGAACCTCAGTGAGACCCTCAGGAGAAGAGAAACACTGCCTATCACCTCTCTTCCTTCATGGGAAACTCACTGAGCCCCTGGGGAGGACTCAACAAATTGCCTCTCTGCCACAGCAGAAATCTTGGTGCGCCATGCATATGGGGACAAACTCAGCCCATTGCCTCTCTGCCACTACAGAAATCCTGGTGAGGCACAAGGTTGGGGAGAAACTCTGCCCATCACCTTTCCACCACCATTGAAACCTCAGTCCAGAGGAACCCAGGTGCTTTGCCCATCCTCCTACAGCATGGGATGGGCAGCTATTGCAGGAATCACCCAGGACTCTGCAATGGCTCATCTGGTGGAACCCAAGGTAAATTTACTCAAATAGGGGAAACACGTTGAATGTAAACTTTTAATTTTGATTGGTTCTGTTACATAACTATAGACTGCTCTTATGGTCTAAAGTACAAAATCAATAGTTATCAGTTTATCAATTTCTAAATTGTGCTTGATGCTATCATTATTGCTAATTGTACTACTGTAGCTAGAATGTCATATCTACTGTAATCAGTTGTTCTCCCTTGTGTAACAATATGGGGAGGCTCAAGGGTCATAACCTCCCCACATCCCTACACCAAAAGACTGGGCACTGTGCCAAACAGGAACCAACATCCCATTCTCAATTAATCAATGATAAAACTGCCTATACTGAAACTCACAAGGATCATCACTAAACAAAATAAAAATGTTTTGAAATAGAAAATATCAAGAGAAATGAGGAAAATGCAATCTCAGACATCCAGACCACCCAGGACAAGTCCAGGAGATATTGACATGGAAGAAACTGGAAGTCACACGCCTGAAATTTCTGAAATGAAAACAACTGAAGCAAAGAAACAACTTCATGAGGCTATAGAGGAAATCCAATCAAAAATAATCTCTCATATTAAAAAAAGAAGTGACAACCATAATGCAGGAATTGCTCAGTGTATCTAAAAAATACATAGATAAAAAAATAAAGGAGCACAGAAAAATGATAGAAACCTCAAATGAACAACATAGAAAAGAATTAGAATGCATGAAACAGATTCAGAGATATCCAGGAAATTAAAAACTTCATTGCAAGCTGGCAAAACCATTTGAATGAAAATGAAGATAGAATTTCAGTCATTGCAGGCAGGACTGCAACTAGCTATCACAAAAGGAAATATCTCTTAAAAATAACAATGAACCAGGAAATAACAATTCAACAGTTGCAATATGATGCAAAGAAAAACAATGTAAGACTGATACAGTTCAACAAAAAAGCTGCGGTCAACAAAAATAACATAAAAAGTCTATTTGCAGAAGTAATAGAAGAAAATTTCCCAAGCATGGGAAAAGAATCTGACATATAGGTAAACGGTGCATATAGAACTCCAAAATTAATGGAGAAATAAAATACTTCCACAACAAAGAACAACTGAAGAAATTCGTGACCATCAAACCAACCCTACAAAAAGTACTGAAAGATATTCTTGAAAGAGATAAAATGACCACAATTCCAAGAATAGCAACAGAAAGAAACCACCAGGCAGGCAAGCAAGTAAAGAGAGGAGAAAAGTAGGGAACCAACAGCAGGAAAATAACATGACAAAGATAAGCAAATACATATCAGCTACAACCATGAATGTAAATGGTCTCAATTCACCAATCAAAAGAAACAGGGTGGAAAATAATCTTTCATGCAGCAGGAACCCAGAAAAAATTAAACAACACTGAGATTTCATCTCATCCCAGTAAGAATGACTATCATCAAGAAATCAACCAACAACAAATACTGGAGGGGTCATAGGGAAAAAAGAACACTTCTCTACTGTTGGTGGCAATGTAGACTTGTGCAGCTGCTTTGGAAATCAGCCTAGTGATTCCTCAAAAAACTAGGATTAGAGGTCCCATTAAACCTAGCTATTCCCCTTCTGGGTATTTTCCCAGAAGAACTAAAACCACCGTAGCCCAGCAATATATGTTCACCCATGTTTATAGGAGAACAATTTTTCATAGCAATATCTTGGAAAGAACTCAAATGTCCATCAACTGAAGAATAAATAAAAAGATGTGGCATTTTTATACAATGGAGTACTACTCAACTATAAAGAAGGATAAACTTGAGACATTTATAAGGAAATGGATGCAACTTGAGTCCATACTTATAAGTGAAATAAATAATTCTTACATGTGTAAACATTGTATTGTCTCTTTCATGTAAGAAGCTGAAAGAGTAAATAAGACCCAAAATGTACAATAGACATTGTGAAATAGGAAATTCTCAAAAGGAAAGAGAAACTGGAATGGAGGAAAAGAAGAAAGAAGAAAGGGAAAAGCAAAAAAAATTATATATATATATATATATATATATATATATATATATATTTTATACACACACAATATAGTTAAGATAGTTATACTACTAATTGCTATTAGCTCATAGAAAGGAAAGGTATATGCCTATATTGCTTGATCAATTTTTCATGCCTATACCTTGTAATATGACAAACTACTTTGAAGATAATAATACACAATGTACTAACCAGTGTTACTCTCCTACAATCTTGTTTTGAAATTTTATACCATTGTTTTTATCATTTATTTTTCTTTTCTTTAAAATAAAAAATAAGATGATTAATTGTTTGATCAATTTGCATGTCTATATCTATGTTCCTGAATATAGACTTCGAAGTTATCAATATGTAATGCAACAACCATTGTTGATTCCCTGTCACCTTGTCTGTAACTGTTTTGATTGTACTATTCTTATGCTACTTTGTGTCTGTTTGTTAATATGTTTTTGTTCTTTTACTTTTAAAATAATAAAAAAATAATAAATAAAATAAAATAAAAAATAAATAATTTTTTTTTTTAAATTTGGTCTAGTTTTAATCCTCAACATTTGGAAAGCCAGTTTTTCCAGCACCATTTATTAAAGAGGCTATCTTTCTTCCAGTAAAGGTGTTTGGCACCTTTGTCAAAGCTAAGATAGCTAAGAAACTTTGAAGTTATTTCTGTATCTTCCAATCTGTTCAATTGATCCTCATGTCTGTTTCATTGCCAGAACCATACTGTTTTCATCAGATAACTGCAGGCCTTGCTTATTTGATTGTTATGCCCATTAATATTTCTTTTATATAGTTAGGTGCATTAGTATTATATATATATATATATATATATATATATATATATATAAACTAGACCAAATTTTTTTTAATTTTTATTTTTTATTTTAAAGAAAAAATAAATAGTAAAAACAATGGTATAAAATTTCAAAACAAGATTGTAGGAGAGTAACACTGGTTAGTACATTGTTTATATTATTGTCTCTTCCTTTTGGATTGTTTCCTTTACAAGGTTGTAGTGACCTTCTTAAGTCTTTTTTAATCAGTCTTGGCTTGAAGTCCACTTTGTCTGCAAATAGAACAGCTATGTTCCAGGTTCTTCTTGCATGGAATATTGCTTTCCAGATCCAAGCTGATTAATCCCCCCAAGCCAGCAGTAGTTTTACACCAGGTAGTGAATAATCCCAGACAGCCCTGCACCTTTAGTTTCTCTGTGATTCAGGCTGGTTTCTGGCTGTGTGGGTGGAACCTGGTTTGCTCAGCCTGTAACACTCCTTACACTCCCTGCTGACTTAACGCAGCAGCCTCACTCTGATACTGGCAGCCGCTAGATGGAACCAGCCTGCAGCTGCTCTGCATTCTGAGCTCAGTCGGCCCTTCTCCAAGATGGCACCCAGCTAATCGCCCTCTTCTGGGAGATGTCTGAAATCTGAATAACCTGAATAACTCACTAGCCACTGAAGTCTGCTGTGTCCACTGCTCCATTCCATTGGTGCATTTTTCTGTGGAGGCCTCTGAGATCACTAGTAGTCACTGTGCATCTGCAGGTTTGAGCCACCTTCCCCCGCAGTGAGTCCAGCCTCAGGGAGAAAGCACCATACGCCACCTCCTACTTCTTCACTTAAGTCTCTCTTTGCTCTCCCCATTGGCTTCAATTCTCATTTCAGATCCTTCTTGGGTCCTGGAGACCCACTTCCCGCCTTCTCGTCCTCACCTTGCTATACTGCAGTGTCTGGAGACCAAATCTCAGGATTTCTCTGCTGCTTGTCACTGCCTTGTCACTCCCATCTTCCCAGAAGTCCCTACATGAACTTTCTTAAGGAAGGAGATAAGAAATAAAGATAGGAAGAATGGAGAAAAGGAAAATTATAACTTAAAATATAAAAACTTCAGATTTTGGACAAAAATTCGTTTAAATTTCTTTTCTTTTCTTTCTTTTATCTCCAAATAGAATTTTTTCACCTGTGAATAAACCAATTTTTCACCTGTAAAATGGGCTTTTACCTATGAAAAAGCAATTAAGTTTCTGTGGATGGGCCACTCTTTTCCCATAAACCAAGACCCAAAATAGAACTTCCTACTGTTTCCATCCTCTCAAGAGAAACATAAATGTCTCTCTCCCTCTCCGCCTTTCCTCCTTTCTCCTGTCCTGCATTCTGTTTCTCTGGATATTTTTAAAAATTTCTGCCTAATGTATTCCTTTGGCCTCTTACTGATGCATCCTGAAAATTCTTCTGCCATGACAGGAGTCAGCATGCCTGAAACTGAATTCTACGGGTAGGGCAGACTTAGGTTCCTCATCACCCATTTGTGAACCTCCCGGAACCTGTCTGGTGGTACCCTACGTCCTTTACATGCTCCCTCCTTTGCCCTGCTGTAGAAACTTTATGTCTGGATCCCTCTAGCTAGCCTCACAATGTCTCACCCCATGTTACTATTATCAGAATCTATCTATGTCAATATGTTATTGAGTAGTTCCTTCTAAAAGTGGCTCACCAATTATGCTTAATTGAATTTGGGTTACTCACCTCTCCTGCTGGAGTTAGATTATGGGTTCTTGTCATTTCCAACTAAAAACTGAATGAAATGAGCACAAAGCAATGTCAAAGCTTATTTGAAAAGGTAAAAGTAAAGAATGAAAGAGAAACTGGCTCTGCAGATCAAGCTTGGCCTGAGTAAAAGAGTAAAAAGCAAGATAAAAGTAGACCCTGGAGAAAGTATGATGGCATAATCCTGTAATCCCAGCACTGAGAAGGCTGAAGCAGGAGGATCACTACAAGTTTGAGACCAGTGTGGGCTACATAGTGAACTCCAGGCCAGCCTGAACTGCATAGTGAAACGCTGTCTCACTCCCTACCCAAAACAACCTAATAAATTCAGCAAAGCAGCAGGATGAAAAATCAACAGAGAAAAATCAATAGTGTTCCTGTATACCAATAACAAACCTATTGAGAAAGAAATTAGGAAAACAATACCACTTATAATAACTGCAAAAATATATTTAGGAATTACCCTAGCCAAGGAAGTGAAATACTTTAATAGAAGTATAGTTCTCTTAAAAAGGAGATCAAAGAGGACATCAGGAAATGGAAAGAGACTGCCTGTTCCAGGATAGGTGGAACTAATTGTGTCATAATGGCTATAGTTCTAAAACTGATATACAGATGTAATCTATCCTAATCAAAATATCAATAGCATTCCCCACAGAGCTTCATATGGAACCAGAAGAGATCCAGAAATAGCAACAAGAGCAAAGCTGGAGCACCATGTTTTATATCTAGATTTCCCCCAAGGAACCCAGTGTGTGCAAAGGTGGGTAATATGCAAACAACTTTTTTTGAAAGGTGTTCAGATTATGAGTAGTTTAGCTGACCTGCATTTTGGAGGCAGGATCTGGTTCAAAAAGGTGAATCACTATAAGCATGGCCTGGAATGGTCTATCTCCCTTTCAGTCTCCTCCTGTCTCTCCTTGTTTCCCAGGTACCATGGCATAAGCACATTTTCCACTACTATGCCTCTCTGTCAGGCTGTCCTGCCTTGGAGCCAGAGGACTACAGACTGAAATCTTTACAAAGTATGAGTTAAACTAAACCTCTCCTTTAAATTATGGGTATCAGGTATTGTGTCTCAGAAACAAGGAAAGTGACTAAGACAGACTCTGATACTAGAGAAATGGGGCCATTGCTGTGATGTTACCTGTCCACATGGCCGAGAAGCCTTTGTAACTGGTCACAGAAAATATCTGGGAAAGTGATAGCTGGAAATCCTTCGGCAGAAGCAGCCCTCAAATGTCCTGAGTTGAGCTTGACAGGAGAGTCTGGTCAGATCCCAGAGGAACAGAATCGTGCTTTAAAAAGCAGATGGGAAGACCAGGCTTGGGAGTTTTCAGTTTGGAACAAGGACCACTGGCAGTTGGATTCCAGACTATGTGTGTTACACTCTAACAGAGAATGTTTCTACATTTTGCTCTTGTCCTGAGACTTTGTGAAGATTTAGGGTGGTGAACTGATCTGGCAAAAGTAATTTTAAGGTAGCTCAGCATTTAAGCTGTAGTATAGGTACTGCTGGGGGCTTCTGGCCAAGTCTAAATTAGAAATCAAGAGCAGTGAGTCCTTCTCTTATGGTTTATACATTGTGTCAACTTGGGGAGTCTAGAGGTTTGGCTGAGTGACTCAGCAGGAAGCCAAGGTGCTTACTTTGTATACATCCTGAGCCTGTGGAAGAGGAGGGCATGCAGACTGTGTGAGGGCTACATGCCCCCTGGGTGGGGGTAGGCTGTTTACAAGGTAAGGGAGAAAAAGAGGCTGCTTGCTGTCATTCCTCCCTTTTGCTCTTGTGGTTTTTTGCTGTGTGCTGCTGCCATGAACATTTGCTCTCTGCCATGTGCCACTCTGCCTCAGAACCAGCCAAATATGGACTGAAACCTCCACAAACTGTAAGCTAAATAAACCTTTCCTTCCTTCATTTTGGGCGTTTGGTATTTTGTCTCAGCAACAAGAGAAAAGTAAACAAGATACCTTCCATTTACATTTAAGAAGGTGGTCCCGGAAACCAACCAGTGTGTCCCTGGAGGGCAGTACATGAAGCTGTGAGAGTGAAGCTGCAGACCCCAGAAAGCTGGAGAAACAAGAATATGGAATGCCAGCCCAAGAGAGAAACCATGAAAGTTACAACCATAGGCAATGTCATGGGGAGGGAGGGCAACCCCAAGCCCTTTGGAGTTCATCTTGTCACCATAACATGCCCCAGGTGCTGGGCATGAAACTACTGGATTTAATATTTATCACACTGGGCTTCAGCATTACCTTCATCTAACTGGTTTCTAGCTCCCCATTTCTCCCTTTTTGAATGGGAGTGTTTGCCCTTTGACTTTTGTATACTGGCAATGTTTAATGTTCTTTTTGATTTTTATAGGGTGTCATAGCTAATAATTTGTCTTAAGTCTTAGAGACTTTGGACTTGGACTCTCCTGCAATGTGGAAACTGATAGGGATATAAGGGAAATAAATGTAACTCTCAACCTGTTAGATGTCAGATATGCCAAGTTTATATTCCCCAAATCGAAGAATGAATTCTAAGGAACAATGGAGGTTAAGAGTAGGAAAAATTTATTGAGAGGGATAGCTCTTGAGAGACAGGAGGAGACTCAAGAGTCAGTTGTCAATGAGCCCACTTTTTAGAGCAAAATCATGAGGTGGGTACAAAATTACAAGGTAGGTACAATGTGGGTCAAAGATTATGATCAATAAGATTACAAGTATAGCTGTTTAGGTAATATTGATACAATGGGAAAGAAGGTCATGCAGCAAGTGTATATGGAAAGATATGGACTTTTTTAGGAAGGGATGTATCAGGAGGTCCTGGTTACTCTCCTAGGTGATTGATGCCTACCCAGATTTTACTGGACAGTTGATATCAGTTATAGTGTAATCTTTATATACTGCTTATCCCTCAGGGAGGCAGGTAAGCCTAGTCATTCCATCTTTATCTTGAGGCCTAGCCTTTGACAGATGTGCCTTTGGCCATGGTTGTAATATGTTCTTATCTTCTGCACTGACTCCTTCGAGGGTCTTACCCTGTCTGACTGCCTATAATATTTCTAACTTAGCTGCCTATAATAATAGGACTTGGAAATATCTAGAGATGGGCTAAAGACACTTGGCATACAGAGATGTAGAAGGGTTTGGGGAAACTAGAGGCAGAATGCAATGGTTTATATCTAGATGCCTCCTTAAAGCTTATATGATCATAGGTAAGACCTTTGGAAGGTAATTGGATTATAGCTGATCAGAGGTGAGTCACTGAGGGTGTGAGCCAGATTACATCTCCCTTCCCGGTTTCTCCCTTGATGCTCTCTCTGCTTCCTCCCCACCGTATCATTGCTAGCAGCAGCTCTCTACCATGCTGTCCTGCCTTGAAGCCTGACGACTATGGATTGAAGCCTCCACAAATGGTGCGACAAAATAAACCCCTCAAAATAAATTCCTTTAAGTTGTGGGTGTTGAGTATTGAGTCTCAGTGATTAGGAAAGTGATTAAGATACATCATAAACCCAGACTTCAATCTGTATTACAAAGCTACCATGATGAAAGTAGCGTGGTACTGGCACAAAAACAGACATGTGGGTCAGTGAAACAGAATACAGAGTGTGGAAACAACCCCAGGAACATTAGGCCATCTGATCTTTGACAAAGGGGCCAAAAACATGCTGGAAGAAAGATACCTCTTCATCAAGTGATGCTAGGAAAACTAGTTACCAACATGCAGAAGAACGAATCTAGACCCATATCTTTTACCAGGTACTAAGCTAAAATAAAAATGGATCAAAGATCTAAATATTAAAACAGAAACACCTAATCTACTGGAAGATAAAATAGGTAAAATCTTGAAAACATAGGCATAGGCAAGGACTAGAATTCTGAACAAAACCCCAGTTGCACAAGAAATAACATCAAGAATCAACAAATTAGACTATATCAAATAAGAAAGCTCTTCATAGCAAAGGAACCAATACAGTGCAGAGGAAAGCAATTTTGCCAAGTATTCCTCTGATAGAATATATAAAAAACTGAAAAAAAAATAGAATTCCGCAAAATAAAAGATCCAATCAAAAAATGGGCAACTGAAACAAAGTTTTTACTTCTCAGAAGTACAAATGACCAATGAATATAAGAAGAAATGTTCAACATCTCTGGTCATTAGTGAAATTCAGATTTAAATAACATTAAGATTTCATCTTACTCCAGAAATTATGGCTACTATCAAGAAATCAAGTTAATAACGAATGCTGGTGAGGTTAGGTAAGAAATGGAACATTTTCACATTGTTGGTGGCATTGGATTGTAAGCTAGTACAATCATTATGAAAATTATGAAGACTCCTTTAAAAAAAGACTAAAAATAGAAACTTTGTGTGACCCAATTCCCCTTCTAGGTACCCTTCCCAAAGGAGTTAAAACCATCATCATAGCACAACCGCACATGCACACCCATGTCCACAGCAGCACAACTCATAACAGCTAAATCTCTGAAGCAGCCAGTATGTCCTTCCACAGATGAACGGACAAGAACAATGTGGTATTTACATGCCATGGTGCACCACTTTTGCTTGAGTCATTTGTAAGAAAATGAATATACTTTCAGACAATAATGTTAAGCAAAATAACACAAAAAAGCTTAAACGTTGCATATTTTTCTGATAAGAGAAATCCAAAGCATTAAAAGCAAAATAAATGACAGATAGAGAAACAGAATATAGAGATTTCGGAAATGGAAAGGGAACCAGCAGATGGAGGGCATGGGGAGAAAACGGATGAGAGAAGAATTAAGACGGGTTAGTACAGTTACCGACTCTCTGCAATGAGTGCCGTCATTATGTACTGCAAACATGCACTAATAAAAATAAAAAATTGAATAAAAAAGAAAATCAAAGAGGTCAGGAACGTGGATGTGAGGTAGAAGAAAAAAAGGCAGGTAGAAAGGAGCTAAGGAAACTCAATTTTTTATCTCCCTTAGAATACAGCTCTGCCCGTCAGGAACACTGATCAAGTTAGAAGAGCTGGCAAAACATGGTTTATTTAAATTTACTTAGCCTGTCTCACCAGCCTCAAAAGCGTGAAGGCAGATTTAGATTAATTAAAAAATATACTGTATATTGAGGTAACCGTTAAACTTTTTTAAAAAGAAATATAATTGAAAACATATTAGATCAAGTTTCAGGGATTCACAGCTATAGACCTTACTTCTTTGGGCCTCAGTTTGTCTGTGAAATGATATAATTAAAGTAAATCATGTCTCTCTGACCTCCTTCAAGTTCCACAATTCTATTACTAAAAACAACAGTAATAATAATTAAATAGCCTACATTTTCTTCAGTCAAGGTGATTATGTATAAAGAATAGCCTTTTAAAAGGTATAATGAAACTTTTTAAATAATTAATTGCCTAATCTATTATTTCAGTAAGTTTAGGTTTTCATATTCAAACTGTAAGTTGCATTACATCTACATGTAATAAAATACTGGATTTGCTCACCTGGTTCAGCATTGCTCAATGCTTTGTGCTGGTAAATAAAAACACACAGGCTGAAAGACAGGCCATTTCATGGCATTGATTTCATTGCCACAGGCAGCACAGGACATGTGCGTTTCAGTCTAAAAAATAAGCCAAACCGCCTTCGTCTACTAAATATAACTCATAATTATTTTGAGATTATCTCAAGCTCTGTCAATAGACATTCCCTCCCTGTCTGGCTGTCAATACATATATTCTTGAGCTCAGTGATCACTTTTTATGAAATACAATTTCCCTGTCCATCAAAAAGTTTTGCTCTTGTAAATTATTGCTTAAATTTCAATATTGAAAAAATGAAAACAAGCCACTTTGGGGCTGAGAGCATTGTGGAAATGAGCTGCCCATTTTGAAACTAGAAGTTGGTCTCAATTCACGGTACTACTGAGAAAAAGCTAAAAGCTTACTTAAAATTTCATGCACAATCTTCTCTCCAGCCTTTCCTGTCCTAACTTTTGTAATAAAGAATCCCCGCAAATTATTCTAGCCAAAGGCCTACTTAATATTTTAACACTATCTGCCTAGTGGCAGACAGAAAAGCTGCAAGCCTCCTTGGATTCATACCTGGTCAAGCAGTTCCTACCTAGCAGCTATTTATGACATATTGGGAAATTAATATGGCATAAAAATCAATGTTTCACTTTAAAGGAAAAAAGTCTAGATGACCAGATGTCAATACATTTTTCCCTGGATTAGACAGTTCTTCAAAGCACACCTAACTAAATAAATTCCAACAGACAGGTCCAGATGAGTTGGATACAGGCACGAGGGGGGACAAAGAGAAAAATCTTGCTTGTTGAAGATTTCTTGCTAATCAAGGACTCACTTCTTGTTATGGTTTAAGAAAGAATTCAAGAGAAAATGTGAGCAACTATTCTGTTCAGAATTTTATCCTAGTGCTTCAAACCATAAGGAATTCCTCAGTCTAAGAGAAGCAAAATCAGAAACTTAGACCGAAGGCTGTAGACTTTTCAGGGCTATCAGGGTAATCACACCAAGGCCCCGAAGTTCAACTCTGACAGGCAGCTCAAAGCTGTGGTAAAGCTCAGGCTCTACAGCCAGACGGACTGTTTTCCACTGCTGTGTGAGACATCAATTCCGTGTAATTTGGATGGGCTAGGACAGAGTGAAGTTTCTTCTCAAAGGGGCGAAAAGTGACCTTAAGCTGCTTTTACAAGTGTCACAGTCCTGAGTTACCAAGGTCAAAGCTTCACATTTCAGGAAATGATCACTCTCCTCACTTCGCCAGCTGATGGACACTTCTCATGCTAAACAACATAAAAAAGAAAATGCTCTAAAACCCTTGACGTGTTCTTGCATTTTGAACCCAACCCAAATATGAATCTCACTAAAAAGATAAGCATTACTGCACATTTGCCTCTTTGCTTCGCCAACGGATTCCAAATCCAACAAGAGCTTTGGTAACGAGAAAGGCAGTGGTTTGCTGTCAGTGCTGTGTGAGTTCAGGGTATACGTTTACAAAGATCCATATAACTTGAAAAAAGAAGTGGAGGTATGGATGTGGGAGTTTCAGAAACAACAGGGATGAAACCTGCATCAGGTCCAATATCCCTTTTCTGTAGTTCAATCATACTGTTTTTCTACAATTAAAAATAACTGGAGCACTTTTGTAAGTGAACATACAGACAAGCTGGTGCCAGTCAAGCTCTGACACAAGTAAATAAACGAAAAGCACTGAAAATTTCTAAGATTGTAACACTACCTTAACCACTGTAGCATCGACAGAAACCACCTGACATGACAGAACTAAGGAAACAATTAAAAAGTTCTGCGATAAAGAAAACTGTATACCTGCCTTGAATTCTTCAAAATAACCAATGAGATGCAAAAAGGACAATTCTACATCTAAAAGTCAAACAGCCAATTACAGCCCTACCTCAGTTCACCATTGCTATTGTTTGTGAACAATTTGGTCTGCACACAGAAACATTAGGCAAAATTGTGTTTCTCTTTGCAAACTCTAGATCAGATGACCAACACAACCTCAGCCATCTTTCCCATATGAGCACGAATGTAGCCATCTTTTCCAGAAGCGTGGAGCAAGTTAAGTTCGCAAACTGAGTGAGTACCACCCTATAATGTACAGATACTGGATTCTGGACTGAATAACTAATGGGCAGTGTACAAGGACATCTTTCAGACTGGTGAGAAAATTTGGAATTATAAAACATTTTTCAGATGTTATAGCATTCATGTTTTCTTGCATATATAAATGGTATTCATGGAAATACAGTGGAATGCCATTTTTAAAAATGTATGCTGAGGTACTAAGGGGTGAGTGCTAGTATTTATATCCTATTGGAATTTACTTTCAAATGAATCTGCAAATTAAATGCATATATACTATATGTGTGTGTATATGTATTCATACACATGGTAAATGTGGCGAAACATCCAAAGTTTGGTAAATCTAGATGAAAGGTAGACTGGGGGCCACTGTACTATTTTTTCAGTGTTTCTGTACATTAAAATTGTTTCCTAAAGGGAAGAAAAAGTATTTTTGTTTTATATAACATACATATTTTGTCTTTCATTAGCTTTCCAGTGATCGTAAATTTGAAGTCCTTTGGGGTTTAGAAGGCTTACAGAAGACCAGAACCCTAACTGAACTTTATGGTTTAATTCACAGAACAGGAATTAGTGAGGCTATGGAGACCCAACTATTTCAAAAACTCATTTGATGAGCTTGTATGTTAGTGCTTTCGAACAACTACTGAGCAGAGTCAGAGAGTTAGCTGGGTAGCTTGAGTACAGTGCCATTTACTTTTAAATAACCTCACCAAACTATGCCATTTGAGAGTAGGTTTTAAATGGCTTACCAGATAAGCCACTGATGGCATCCATTTCTTTTGTACACAATCTCCCTCGCCAGCACCCCGCACTTCTATCAGAAGGCCTCCTTTCTTATGGTATGCTGGCAAGTTCGTGTCCCCACTGGATTGTACAATTTCATGAAGGTAAGTACCCTGTCCTACCTCAGAGCGCAAGCAGAAAGCACTATGGCAAAACCAGGAACTCAACACATACTAGTAAAATAAGGAAACAGGTATAATAAAGACCACCAAAAGGAGGATTTTTGAAGAGAAGCTATAACAGCATCTGAGCATGTAATGATTTTTTTCTCTAACAAGACTCAAGAGAGTTCAACTTATAATAAAACTTCAAAATGCTATTGTTGGTCACATGGGCTTTTATCAGAGGGTGGGCAAATACTCAGAAACATAAAATACATCAAATAGAAATACATTCATGCAATGGAAACCATTATCACCCTGTTTCACGCTTTGTGTCTAGACGTGCCTGCAAAGCCTCATGCAGTCACAGGAGGCACGCTTTTTTGGAGGTAGCTGAGTAGAATTTGTAACTGATTCATAGTGCAATGCTGGGATTAAGGTGCTGGGATTAAGGCTGGTGATTGCTGGATCGGTGCACTGATTGGACTGGCACCACCCTAATCCCAGCAGTCTGGATAAAAGGGACAGAAAGAGGCTTGTCTCCCCCTTTTTGCTCTTTCTCTTGTTGCTTTGGTTGTCTTCCACCGCAATGAATGGTTGCCCCTCTGCCATGTGCCACTCTGGAGCCAACTATGGACAGAAACCTCTACAATCCAAATAAACCTTTACAAACAAAATAAACCTCTCCCCCTTTGAGTGTTGGGTATTTTGTCTCAGCAGCGAGAGAAAAGTCACTAAGACACCTTGTAATAGAAGCCACAATCTGGCTGAATTGTGTGATCAAAACAAAATGTATTTGCTATATAGTTGTACTCATGAACTAGAGTTCTATAAACAACATTTTGAGCACAAAAAGTTCAGGATACATGAATTATTTAAGCCACAACTATTTTAACCTATGAATTTAAAAAAAATGAATCAAATTCTTCCTCCGAAATAAACTTTTTATTTATTTTTTCCAAAGTAGCTGTTTTAGTAGTATTTGCTATGACACTGTAAAGAAATCTATCAGGAATTAGAAAGATACTGTAACGGAAGAACTACTGTATGTTTAAGAATTTCTAACAATACTGGTGTGGATAGTGCTTCAAATCAAAAGAAACATAATTTTTGGACCAGTCATGCGGACTGAGTAATAATGGTAACGAAATTTTAAAGGCGTATTTAGTCTTTAAGAGGAACTGCAATGGTAACTGAGACTTGTTACCCATAGTACTGCGGCCTTGTAGTGCAGAACCAGACCCGAGTACAGAAGAAAATCTCCCATTTTGTTGTTGAGGCAAAAAACATAATCACACAAATCAGTCAAAGGTGAGGTATCTTTGGAAAATTTAATTTGGACCATACTTTCTGTCCTTGCTGAAAACATCAAATATCCCCAGGTATTTTGGGCTCTATAGCTTACAAAGGAGAAGTGGGTTTCCCATGGTTACATAGTACACCCAGCTTTCTGTAGAAAGGTAAGACATTTTCCATCCTTGCTTATATTTCCTAAAAAATGCTTCAACGGTTCCTTACAGTAAATGGCAAGTAAAACAAAGTAAGGCTTTATTTTGTCCTTTTCCCCTTTTTATGTACTATTTGATGGAGGAAGAAGGAAGGAAGACTAGCTATACCAGTGTTGGTAACTGGGGGCTGCTGCCGGTCCTCTGAGGCCCTGATGCTTCCCTACCTGAGGGACCTGAGGTGGGAGAGTGCTGAACAGCTGCTCCAGCAGATGGGACTGATCCAGCACAGGGCACCAGGAGCTGCCCAGTGCTCATAGGGCTGCTGGCCTTGAAGAATAAAAACAAACAAGAACCAAGCCATGACCATGGTGTCTCACCTGGCACTACAGTACTGGAGGTTTATGTTGGGGCTTCACCATGTACTTTTACAGACTAAATGTCTTTACCGAAAATAAAACAAGAAAAAATGCCTTTACTATTTTTTGTGCCAGATTATTATGAAAATAAAAGCAGTTGTTCAATAAAACACGTTTTCTATGTCAGATAAACATAATTCCTTGTAGGATAATCTTTTTAACGTGTATGTGTTACTATTTATATATTTTTGCCTGGTGCACACATTTGATTGAACCATCTAAACAGCGCTGTCAATTTTTCAAACTTCTTTCATTAACTGACATAAAGATAAGGCAGCCAATTTTAACTAATTTTGATTGCAGAAAAACATCTCAGACATTAACCTTCATCTTCTCAAGAGTACATGATTCAAAGATAATCAAAGTATCTTCTCTTAACAGGAAATTAAGTAGCTTTTGTCAATAAATGTACCTCTAGTAAACACAGGGGCCCTTCATAAATATAAAATTAAATTCTTCTGAGGAATAGGTTTGTGATTTTAGTTATGGGGACTTTACATTTTATCTTTATATTTTGTAGTAAAAAACATGTGTCTCTGTTTCATCTTCATATACAAGTGACCTCTCATTTCAGCAGGCTTGCACAAACAGTTGGCAGATTGGGTTATTCGGCTTATTTCGGAAAGGGGTGGCAGTCACACAGCATGTGCTCTTAGAATCCTTGCAAAAACTCCTGGAGCTGGGTGACAATCTCTGTGTCCACTGTTTCCATGAGAGATTGGAAGCCTTGTTCTCCCAGAACCTCTTGCTGTGCCTTGAGCTTCTCATAGACGAACTGCTGCAGTGACACCGTGTGCACAGGGTCCTTCAGGGCTAGCTGTGGGATACAGAGAGGGGCCACACTAAGTCAGAAAAGCAAAGTAAGTTCCTCATACATGCAACTTGCTATACTTTGTAATCTCTTCCCCAATAACTGAACTGTTTCTGTCTCTCTTTTAACAAAATGGTGGTATCCACTATAATCTCTACTACTTTGGAGGCAGAGACAGGACAAGTTTTAGCTTAGCCTGTACAACTTAGCAACTCAGACCCTATTGCCCCTCACCCCCAAAAAAATATGAGTAGGCAGTATAGCTCAGTGCAAAGCTCATTTCATTTCCCACTACTATGAAAAAAAGTCTCATGGTAAAAATTTTCATTCAATTAGTTCAACCTAAATTTTTTAGGGCCTACTGAATATAAGCTGTTCTGACTAGCCCAAGAACTGAGGATTCGTCCATTAAAGCATCAAATTCTAGTAGTGAGCATTTGAAAAGGTACAGAATATAATAAAGGGCATTTCGACACACATCCTGAAATCTCCTTAGGACACTCAGGGCTTTAACTGCAGCAACTGAGCAATGCCCTCTGGATGACAGGAGAGACTGGCCCAGCTCGGATAGCTATGTTATTTAAATACATGTGTGTATTCTTAGCTGAGGGAGAAAAAAGTTCAAAGCTGGGCACAGTGGCTCATGCCTATAATCCCAGCACTCGGGAAGACTGTCCAAGTTGAAATCCAGCCTGAATTATTATATAGCAAAACCTGCTCTCAAAAAGCACCCCGCCAAAAAAACCAAAAAAGTTTAAAATTTTGTTCTTCTCCCCCCATTAGGATAGTTGGAAAACAAAAATAGTAGAAGTTTTAAAAAAAAGAAAAGCAACACATAACTCTACTCCCTAAAGATAATAAGAACAAAATATTTTGATTTCTGTTTTTTTTTGTGGTACTGGGGATTGAACCCAGAGCCTTCCCTCTGTGTTATACCTCCTACTCATTTTTTAACTTTTTGTTTTGAGACAGGTCTTGCTGAGCTGCCCTGCCTGGGTTCACACTTTTAAGAATTCTAAATCTATTAAGAGATTATTTTGCTATAGCTATATAAAAATGATCATTGTACAGTAGTACCTTGGTTCATAAATTTAATTTGTCCTACAATTTTGGAAAAGTTGGCTATGTTTGTGCTTATGTGGAAAAGATGGCCATGGTTGTGTGTGTCACCTGATGAAGTTTGCAAACAGAAACATAATTTTGCCAAATGCTTTGCTTTGTGAACCAAATTATTTACAAATAAAAGCATTCGTGAACTGAGGTATCCCTATATAATAAAATTTTAACTGTGATTTCTACTGAGTAACCCGCCACAAACACTGTTCCATGTTACTATGTCAATAGCTTTTTCTCTACATTTTAGCTTCTTTTCTTGGGCTATCTATATCTAAGAAAAATTACTAGAGTAAAAGGCATAGACAAATTTTTTGATTCTTGAGACATATTATCAAGTTGTTTTTCCTATGGTCTGTACCAAATTACAAGGTTTAAAAGTTTTAAGCTTTTGACAGACTTATTACCATCAGTATGATTATAAATGCTTTATAATTTAATAACAGAAAATATACCACTGGGATCAGCAGCTTATTTACCCCTTATGGATAATCGTGCCTAACTGTAAGCCTTCACTAAAGCAAAGCACTTAAGGTTTGTGCCCGATACAGCTGAGTTACAGTCCCAACCGCTGCTTGAGCAACGTACATGGATTCTGAAGTGATGATGCACAAATAGAAAGTACAGCCAAGAGACAGACACAGGCCTGAACACTGAAACTAAACCCCACATACAATGGACAACTGGGAAACCCAAGGCAAGGAACAAAGCTAATGCTCTTTTCTCTGGCAGACAGGTAGGAACACGATGAAGAACTTCAGTCACCAAGACCAGGGTCCACAAGCCTGAAGATATCATTCTACAAAATATATAGAAACTGAAGATGAATATATAAAAATATGTGCTCTCCTGGATGTTTTGCAAAGGGGAAGAGGAGCAAGAGATGGAGGGAAAAAGGAAAGAAAAACAAATTAAGATGTGCTATGTATATGCATCAACTCCCCATGATAAAGGTAATCATTATGTACTCCAAACATGTATTGTTCTCCTAATTAACACACAATAATGGTCAACATTATTTTAATTACTAAAAATCAGACCTCTTTCTAAAGAGGATATAGACTTTTGTAAATATCATGAATTACCTGCAAGAAACTAGCTGCTATGAGAACAAAGAAGTTGAGCTTGAAATTAACGTTCACCAAGTTCTTCCAACTAATGAACTACAGTTGTAATAGTGCTTATAGTCACCAGAAATAAGACACAGAACTCTCTATTTTCAAAGAACTTAACCACTGGCTTTATATAAATAATGCTCCCATAACATATAGTTAACTTTATCGATTTTAGTGTGAAAAAATAGGCAATGACTACTAGGTTTACCAGTCTGTCACACCCTGCCCACTGCCCCTCCTGCCGCCATGAACCCAAGGCCTTCACACTGAGCTACATCCTAATCTATTCATTCAGATAGGGTCCCACTAACAGCTGCCCAGGCTGACCTCCAACATGCAATCTTCCTGCCTCAGTCTCCCAGAATGAGAGATGATAACCCACAGTGATTACGACTCTTGAATATTTGGAACTGGGAATAGGAGAAAACAATATAAACCAACTACTTTGTATCTTATCGTGCCTGTTCAATGAAGGGGTCAGATTCCTAGAACCCTGCCCCATCCCCATGACACTTGCACCTGCCTTAAAATTCTATTCAATAGCTAAATCCCATGACAGCTACCCTAATGTTCATTCTGTTTCTGATATGGACACCTAGAAACATTCATCACCAATAAGCTTTTAAAAAAGTACTTAAGACCCTTCCCTTTTCTCAGATAGTTTTTATAATGTCTTGTGTCCCACAACCTTGCTATAGTTGTATATTAGTTCTAACAGACTGTATGTGTATATTAATTCCTTGGTATTTCCTAGAAATAGGTTCATGTCATCTGTAAATATAAGCAGTTTTACTTCTGCCTTTCATTCTTGTCAACGAGCTTACATATTGGTACACCTTGGAGGTAGTAGATAAAATTTATGTTACACAGGAAGTACCTAAAATTACTCCTGTTTTTTTCCTGATATTAACTTGCAGTGAGGAGACCAAGTATTTTCTGGGTTTAGTTTGTTCTCCAATGACCAGGTACATAGGGCTATACACCAATAATTGCCCAGTGCATATATGTAAGGTAAAAGGATGAAAATCACTCAGCAGCTCTAAACTGTACACCACTGTGCTTTGTCCCCACCTTAGAACCTATGTTCTCAGAGAATGGATGCATCGCATGTAGTTTTTTGGTTTGTTTTGTGCTTTTTCCCATCCAGGACTAGAGATTGAACCTAGAGCCTTAGCACTGAGCTATATCTGAGGCTTTTGATTTTTTTTTCTTTAAATTTTAAGTCACTAACTCACTAAGTTGCCCAAGGATGGGCTTGAACTTGTGGTCCATCTGCCTCAGCCTACCAGTGATGAGATTACAGATGTGTTCCACCATACCTGGCTGTATGCAGTTTGTTTTTTGTTTGTTTGTTTTGTGAGCCTAGTGTGGTGGGTGCATTTGAATTTCAAAAATTTAAAATATAAAAACTGGTTAGGGACTAACATTTGTATCAATAATTGACAAATGTGTAAGACTGTTTATTATACAGTAGGATACAATGGTAGTGCTACTGCCAACAGGGCACCATGGATTTGTTAAGTCTAAAAATTAACACTACGCTTTATACAAGCAACAACATATGCTGCTGTTACAATTTCTGGACATGTTCTGCTTCTAGTGCTAAGCAGTCTTTGTATTTTTAATGTTATACACTGTTATTTAGTTTGACAAATGTTTCAAAATAAAGTAGAAATGTATTCATACCATCACAGAAATGCATATCCAATTTTGTTTTCAGTAAAAACCACAGGTACAGATCAGAACTCTTCCCTATATGAGATAATTTACAGACTGATGAATGCTATAATATCACTATCTAAAATAATCACTAAGTATAGTTATTTCCATGTAGTTTTTAAGAGTTATAGTGATTATGCTTCCCCTCTTCCAACTGACTGTATGATAATTATAGATTGCCTTAGTTTTCCTTCCTAGTGTTTTTAAGATGCAGAGACAGGTTAATTTCATCATCTAAAAACAGGTAAGAAGCATTCCTAAGTGATTCTCCACCTCTATTATCTTTATTACCATCTCACGTTTGGGGGGGTATGAGCATCTAACTGTGGCTCCATATTATCTCTACGATCTAGTATATCAAATCCAACATTCTGCTTAAAGTTTTCTCTTCTACCATTAATGTATCATGAAGTAACACCTGCAGATATACCAATCCTAACAGGACAGGACAGGAGTCAATCTTTAATCTGCTTTAGCTTAGATTCTACTCTTTATTTTTGTTTATTTATTAATTTTTTGTCTTTTGGAGACAGGGTCTCACTATGCAGTTCGGGCTGTCCTTGAGCTCACTTTGTAGCACAGCCTGGCCTCAAACGATCCTCCTGTCTCAACCTCCTGAGTGCTGGTATTACAGGCATGCACCACCACACCCACATCTAGTCTACTTTATTGATAGGAATAGGTCACAACCTAGAGCTCACGAATCTGGCAACTTCAACCACCAAGACTATATAGGGAGTAGGTAAAGTACTTTACAGGGAATTAATCTCCAAAGGTATTTGAATAATCAAATTAGCATGTCATCCAAATGCCCAAATTCAAACATTATTTACAGTAGGACTTGAAACTAGAAATGCACGCACATGTGTGCATGTGTGCTTGTGTGTGTGTGTCCTAATGAATACTGGGATAGAATCATCAAATTCTGGGTCTCACAGATGCTAGGTAAACACTCTACCATTGAGCTATAATCCCTAGGCTTTTAAAATCTTTTTTCTGAACTACTTTTACTAGACTCAAACTTGCAATCTTCCTGCCTCAGCCTCAAGAACAGCTGGGATTACAAATGTGTATCACGTGTAGTTTGCTCTTTTTTATATATAGAATTTCTAGCAAGTATGACTATCTTTACTTAGGTGCACAAATTTGAAGGAGTAAAACACTTTAGAAGCAAAAACTTTGACACTAATGGGAAAATACAGAAAACAATCTAAAAAGGACATAGGTTGGGTATCAGGGGCACAGTTGTAACCCCAGCTACTTGTAAGGTCAATGCAGGCTGCCACAGGTTCAAGGCAGTCTGGGCAACCTCAAGAAATTCTTGTCTCAAACTAAAATAATTGAAAGGGCTGGAAATATAATACATCTCAATGCTTTTTGGGCCCAATACCCAGCACCCTGCCCCCCAAAACAAACCAGGAAGAAAGGACCCAAGCTAAATGGAGTGAGTGGTATTCTGGACTGAATCCTGAAAAAAGTAAAATCTGCCTGGGGTTTAGTTAACACATACATGCCAGCACTGGTTTCTTACCTCTGGTAAATGTACTCCGTGCATTTGTTAAGTGTAACATAAAATATTAACATTAGGGGAAACTAGGTGTGATGCATATGGAGACTGTACTGTCTTGTGCTGCTTTTCTGTAAAGCTAACATTATTCCAAAATAAAAAGGTTCCTTTACAAAATGGACCAAGGAATTATAAAAGCACATCCCTCTACCCTCCGGAATAGGGAGAAGCTGCTCCAAAACTGAAAGCTTATCCTTATGTTCAATTATACAATTTCTAAGCACTAGCATGGCAAGTTTATTTGTGAAATAAGAAAAACTCATGTCCGCAAGCTTTCAGTGCCATCTAAAATTGGTTTTCCTCAAGGTAATTATAGGCCAGCAGAACTAGAAAATGGATTTCCCAATTCATGGTTTTGTTCTCTTTCTATTACTTCCACATCCAACTTCCACTCTTGCCCTCTCAGGTGGCATACGATCATTTTTTCAAATATTTCTGTAAAAATAGTTCATATAAAATTAGATACCTTAATAGGCTTCACTCATTAGTAACTGATAATTACCCAGAATTCCTGGCTCTTGAGTAGTGGCAGGTCAGTCAATGGTCAGACTCCACACTTGATTGCTTGGTTTTTAAATGATTAGGACAAGTAGTTTTAGAGTAACTGAAGCCTCTTTTTTTCTTTTTTTTTTTTTGTCTTTTTGAGACAGGGTCTCACTATGTAGTTCAGGAGAATCTTATATTTGAAGCAAACTTTTCCATTATGTTTCACCACATTTTCCATTATGTTTTACTGTATGATATAATCAGCAATTTCATCTAACAAGAATTCACTTCCTTATGTGGCGTACCATGTAATAAGTTACTTTTTAAACCTTCACATACCCTATGGTAATTTTTCAAAAGTTATTTAGCACAAAGTCATTTCAAAGGGTATTCTTTCTTTTTTAAGACAGGGTCTCACTATGTAGTCCAGACTGGCCTCAAACTCTCTTACGTAGCCCAGGCTGGCCTAAAATTCAAAGTGATCCTCCTGCCTCAGCCTCTCAAGTATGTGCCACCACCAGGCTTTGAAGGTATTCTGATACAGAGAAAAAAAAATGTTTTATACACTAAAAAAATACAGAAATTTTAAGAATAGTAATATACTTCCATGAAACTTATATATAAATATACTAAGTATAAAACACTAAACATCTTAAATAAAATTTTACTTACAGTAATGCATTAACAATGCAGCCTTAGAAAATTCCTCAGTGTGATTAAAATATCTCTGGTTTAAAAGTTCTTTTTGCTGGGCATGGTGGTGTACACCTGTAGTCCCAGCACTTGGGAGGCTGAGTCAGGAAGACTGCTGTGAGTTCAAGGCCAACCTGGGCTACAAAGTGAGTTTGAAGCCAACCTGGGCTACTAAAAGTGAGTTCAAGGCCAGCCTGAACTGCATAGCAAGACTGTTTCTCAAAAAGACAAAAACAAAAAAATAAAAAAATGATGAACTCTGTTCTGACCTCTAGCTGTTTCATTGTAACTGTCAATTTCTAATATATATCTAGAATATCTAAATTTCTAAAATTTGTTGTATTTAAATTCTCCTAATTCTGTGCCTTAGTGGAGACAATGAGTCCAGTAGATACCGATGAAAACCCAGCTCAGCAACAGAGCACAGCGATATCAATTCGATCACCAGTCACACCTGGCATGAAACCCATGCTGTCCTTGAAGAAGGGTGGACTCCAATTTCTCAGTGATGAGTTTACAAGGAGCTACTGTATTTTATACACTATCTCTAGAAACATTAACACCCTGACTTTAAGTGATGGCAATGATAGTGTATACATGTCTGAGTGACAAAAATTAAAATTCCAATCTAGCAAACAGCTTCCATTTTAGGTTTCTGATAGCCATTTTTATAATGCCCCTGGACCATTACTACTTGGATATTTTTGCTCTACTTTAAATTTTATTTTAGTATACCTTTATTACACAGTGCTTCAAATCTTTGTACAGCAAGCCTGACAGCAATGTACAATTTTAACAATTACCTAAAGTAATTACTTTAAGCCCAGATTTGAGTAACAGAACATTTGATCAATGTCTTGGCATTTGTTTCTGTATTCAATGATCCTCATCAGATCAATTAAAGAAGAATCAAAATATAATATCCACATCTACTAAACTATAATCACAAGCAAGGCATGTGTTAGCTAGGTAGAGGCTAGGCTCTCAAAGTGGAACTAATTTCATTTTTAAAATCCACAGTGAGCAGAAAAGAAGAAAGGGAATTCCCAACATCACAAAAATATTCTCACATACAATGGATATGGGAAATTTTCTCTGAAATGCTACTAACAAATTAAATCAGATTTCCCTATTAGGGAAATTACTATTAATTTTGCTAACAAACCAAACCAAACCAACCCAAACTGCAAAGATTCTAATTTTAACTGGCCTCAGCCACCAAAATTTTTAAAGCTCCCCAACTTACTCTGATGTACATACAAAAATAAGAAACGCTGTTATAGAAAATCTGGAACAGAAACATTCTGGAGAACTAAGATCCTGTAAAATTTTCATAGATGTTTTAATATTCACTAACATAAAAACTAAATAGACTAACACACATCACACTTCTTAACAAAGGTCCTAAGCCAGTAATTTTAGGCTTTGTAAACTGAATTCCCATTTACTACCACTTAACTTGCTAGAAATCTTTCCAGGCTCTTCCCGCATTAGTTCCATTGAGGCATTTCTGAATAGTTTTGCTTCACTGCATGCATGCTGGGAAATGTTGGTGCCTTTTCTCCTTTTTATAAATCACTATTCAACTCTTCCACCATCCAAGTTACTATAATTTCTCTTTAAGAAAAAAAAAACTTATCTGTAACAATGTATTTGATCATGTGATCTTCAAAATTTCCTTAATTTGATTAAAATATTTTGGTTTTAAAATTCTTTTTGATCTGTTTCACTGTAACTGTCAGTTTTTAAAATATATATAAAATACCTGAATTTCTAAAATTTACCCTTCCTTTTTGTTTTTTGTCTACAAACTTCTAAAGGATTCCCCAAAATATAAGGTAAAAAAGATCCAAATTTGTAAGAGACCATTATGTCACCTGCTTTTCCAAACTGATTATTGTTGGTATTTACATAAATACACATTTATCATTTAATGGACCAATATAGTAAACTCTCTTCATAGGTGATCTTGAACCCTTCTGGCTAACATGATCATTTCAATGACTTGATGACTTTTGTTTCTTTTTCACCAAAACTTAAAACCTGTGGTCACTTGCATGCATTCTCACTCCTTTTATTACACTGACAAGAAGCTCCATGCAACAAACTATGAGCTCATTACCGAACTCCTTTCCTCTTCTGCCTAGACACAGACTGACACACTGTGAGTGGGAACGATATGTTATTGCTGAGTCTGACCCTTCAGCTGCTTCTACTCATTCTGTCCCCATCCCGTAGTCCAACAAAAGCCATGCGTGGCAACCAAATGTCTCAATCTGTCTCCATCATTCTAAACACTATACAATTAGATGTCTAGCTCCTTCCCTTTATTTTTCACAGGCAAACAATAAACTGGGCTTGCAGGGGTCTGTTATAGAAGATGACGTTCCTTAGCACTGACGTCATTCACTGTCCAGTAGTACAACTGTGCTTGGTTTCAAATAGGTATTTACTCAGGATGAACATATAGTGTCTTATGCTTATTTTAGTGAAAATTCTTTTTACCAGAAATTAATGTTGAATTTACTATTAATTTTGCTAACACAGGTTGAACATTCCTAATAGGGAAATCTGAAGTTTGAAATCTGAAAATTTTTTGCTTGTCATGTATGATGTTCAACTGGTAAAATCTATGCAAAGATATATTTTTTCAAGTAAATATCCTTTATTAAAGAAAAAAAGGAATATAGTTAAGCACCAAAGCTATATATTATTGTATTGCATGTATAATAGGAGAAAGGTGATTGCAATACTCAGTAGATGAGTATCTAATTCTGAAGGCATGTGTAAAAAACATGAAATACAAAGCAGTATAGTAATTACAATGTAGAAAGTTTGCACAAATAAGCAAAGGTCAACAGTCAAAACAATTATTGTAGATTTCATAGTATTGCTATAAATGCTTGCTTAGTGTTTTCTTTGTACGTTTAATACTTTAGAATGTTAAGTAAGCATATTTCTTGTAAATCTGTAGGAAGTGCATTCATAATCCACTGTCATCTGTCCACTAATGTCATGGTGAGAAAGCCACCCATAAAGCCAAGCGCAATGTGCTAGTATTTCTGCTTTTATCTTTGTAATATCTCACAAAGCTAGTAAATGGTGAGTCAGTTTGCCAGCATAACTTTCATTTACCAAGAATGGCCAGAAATGTGTGAGTTTCATGAGCTCTGAGGGACTTGATTCATGCAAAATGATCTGCAGGCTTCCACTTGTCATAAACTAAGCATCTGGCTGCATGCCTGCGAAGACAGCACAGTGAGAAATCCCATGAGTTGGCGGGGTTTGTTAAAGCCACAGAAGCCAGAAGTCACTGAGCTGCACTGTCTGCCCATCTTAAAAGTGCCGTCTGGAGTCTGTGCAGACTTAGAAATACTGAGTGCTAGAGAGGCTGGAATTACCAGCTGCACCCTTCAACAGTTAAGCAGAGAATATCATGCACATATTTAAAAGGGAAAACCTCTGAAATCAGAAATAGTTTTGGTCACAAGCACTTTGAATAAAGAATGCCAAACCTAAGTTAATTTTTATTTTTTGCATCTATTCTTATCAAGAAAAACTATAGTTTTCTCTATTTTCTTTTAGTTTCTAGAATGCTTAAAATATCACGGTATTATCAGTTTCTTAAAACCTGAAAGGAAAGAAGGTATGAAGACAAGGAAAGGAGGAAGGGGTGGGGGAGGAGAGGAAAAGGGGGACAAGCTGCTCCTGAAAGGCGTCGTAAGCGCTCGTCAACCAAGACTTCAGAAGTGCTTGGACATCTCAGTAAAAACCAGTTGAAATGAGCATATTAGAATTATTAAGAGAGGCTTTATTTTGGAAAGAGAGGGTGCTACAAAATACTTTTCCCATAGTTACAAATGTTTCTACCTGGGCCAAAGTTGGGTGGGGAAGGGGATAATTACTATTTTATTAGAAAATTCTCTATCCTGATAACTTTCCATTCACTGGCTCAGAGTTGCAGAATAACGTATTAGGAGTCAGGTCCTGCGCCTTCGTTCTCAGAATCTTATATTTCTATTCACTTCCTTGGCCCCTGGTTAGAGGAGATCACCTGTCTGTTTTATTGATAATTCTAAGAAACAAAACACTTTTACTCAGCAATTTTAGAATATTCTGCCCCCAATACATTCTAAAAAATTAATGCCTTACTTTTATTTTCCTAAGGTTTTCTCTCTCTCTCTCACTCTCTCTCTCTCTCTCATACACACACACACATCTTGAAGTGAGCTCTGAGTTCATTTGTTCTTGTTTGGTAATAGAAGGATGAAGGCCATGAATAATTGAGTTGTGCTCAGCTATGGGTAAAAGCGCACTATATACATCACCTAGTTAAAACCTGAAGATTATTTTTCAAAATACTGTTTAAAATACTTTAAGAAACCAATATTTTCTCAAAACTTAATTTCTAGCTTTACTTCATTGTGATCAAATAATATGGTGCAAAATGTTCTATTTCTACTCTGGAAAAACAGAGGCTTTCTTTGTGAGAATAGGTTTGGTTTTTCTAAATGTTCCACACACATTTATATATTCCAGTAATAAAGGACATATAATAAATAAATAGGACTGATCATTCAGATCCATCACCAAGTACCCATTTAATCATTTTAGATTCAACTAAACATACGGAATCACAAGACTATTGCTAGCTAATCTTAGTTACAAGTTTATTCAGAAGGTTGAGAAGATGATGCGATACCATAAATAGGCATGTAGGTAAGAAATGTAGGTGAGAGGAGAAAAGGGGGAAAAAAGAAAAGATATATATAAATACATAAGATAGCTAAGATAATTGTACTATTAATTTCTATTAGTTTACTGAGAGGAAGAGTTAGTCTTTAAGTTGTTTGATCAATTTTGCACGGCTGTACCTGGTAATCTAAGCAACTACTTTCAAGATAACAATATGCAATATAATAATAATTGTTAATTTTCTATCATCTTGTTTTAAAATTCTGTATCATTTTTAATTTTTTCTCTTTAAAATAAAAAAAAAATTCCCTCCAAATTTTTAGAATCCTAGACACATTTTTAGAATCCTATTGTACTATCTTTTGAGATGATCCTTTACATGGTTTGTGAAACTATTTTTACTGTGAACCAATTTTAACAAATTAAGGGCTAGTTCCTTTCAATTTCTGACAACAGGGCAATCTCTTTACATTAAAATAAAAACCAGCTTCAACATATAACCACATTAATAAATAATAGAAAAATTTTTTCCTTTCATTCATTTTATCTTTAATGTAAAATGAGTGATTTTATAGGTTAGATGTGCGATGAACATTGTGATTAAATGAGAAAATAACAACCCACTGGATGGCTACAAGGATTCTCCCATGCCTTTGACTTTATTACTCCTCAAAAACATAATTAATATTCATTCTTGTCCATTTTACGTGAGAATATACTACAAAATTAAGCATATGCACTATACATTGACCCTATTATATATGGATACAGGTGATGCAGAGAATGAAGGAAGAAAGAGAAACAATGAAAATAGATAACACTTCTATTTGCAATCCAAATCTTTGGCTATCTGTGCTCTCTGAGTATCATTCATTTCAGTTCATAAGCTTATATAATAAGGCTCAGCAACCTGAACGTTATAAATGTGAACCATCCGTAGGAGCTCTGCTCCTTTCTAGCTCCTCATTGCTCCAATGGCCTCTGTGATTCAGGGAAACTAGGGTCATTGAGCAAATCTTAGGAGGCATTCGTCTCTTGATAAATAGAAAATGTTGACTGAGAATCTATAAAGGCAAGAAAGTTTAATGAGTCACTTGGTGCCTTCAATCTCTTTCAAAACCTGGGACCACAATTTCATCAAATTGTAAATCAATCATTTCTGAAATGATTGATGGGATGACATAATGACATAATATGATGAGATGAATGGAGAACAAATCTATCCACATTGACCATCAGCTGTCAGCAAAATTGTTGAAGAAACTGTCATATTTAAGCACCTGAATTAACTCACTACTTCTGGAAAGGGAAATATTAGTTCTGTGGCTTAACTTGGTTGGAGAACATGCAATGATTTCATAAATGTGTACTTTAAAGTAAGTTATGTATTTATTTTAGTAGGCAAGCTTAGCACAAAACAAAAGAACAGCTCCGCTGCAGTGCCTCCACTATTGAGTAACCTACATAAGACAAATGGAAGACTGGGAAAGGAGGGCATCATGATTAACAAAAATGTAAGCTACAACAATTACTTAGAAAAAATTAAGTGTTTTAAAATATGTGCTACACCAGTTACTTTTCATCATTGCAACATATAAGTCTCAGAAAACAAAAATTCTCAAGATTTGGTTCACATAAAATGGACTAAACACAGCCAGTAGTTAGAATACTCTTGGAATTTAACAATGCAGATGAGTTTGCACCAAGTTCTAAGGACTGAGGTTGATTTTTGTTCAAGGAAAAATTCATAATAAAATGACAACCAGAAGAATTTCAGAACCAATTACAAAGCAATTATTAGTCACTGTTATGTATGACTACGAAAGGTCCATTTCCTCAAAAAGGTCATCAATTTCTAGTTCTACTGCAGACATGGATCTAAGAAACTTGCACTACTAGCAGTTAATTCAATGAAAAGTTACTGAGGATCCACCTTTTACAACTCTAAGTACAAGGATTCAAAGATAAAACTAATTGTGGTTCTTGCATAAAAGCATATTTTAAAGGGAAGGAAAGATGAAATGTAACAGGAAAATTAGTCATCCAATAAAAATGTTTACATTAAGTGGTTTTTAAAAAGCAGGTGCTTTCTGCATGTGTGAGAAAGCACATGCTAGGAGGGGATAGCAGGAGGAATAAAGGGGCCAGGAGAGAGAAAAATAAAAGATAATTGTTACTCAGGTCCAAGAAAAGCTACGTGGATATGTGGGCATATCTAATGGCATCACTGTTCACCGACAGAAGCAGTTAATCTGCAGTTAAATAAATGCTGAAGTGGAGTCCGGGAGAGCAGGCTGAAATCCTGGAGTAAGCAAATGCCAGGAAGGCTCCTTCCCTACAATATGTAGTCCTGCTTAATACAACCTTAGGGTAGCCTAGCTTAGTATAATCTGGGCTAAAGTTTTCTGCTCTGCTTTTAAAAAAATTCCTCAATAAATTAAAAAATAAACAAAACTTATTTTTAAATACATATATATCTGGTCTATGATTTTTTAAAATGACAAGTGAAAAATTTCCTTTTACATAGAAAATTCTGGCAAGATGCATTATGATTTTCTAAATAGAATGCAATTTTGTTTACCAAAGTCAAAGTCAGTTATAACACCCATCTATAGCAATTCGATTAAAACCTCTATAAGGACGTTCGGTGCAGTGGGCTCCCTGCGAATATCTTGCTAGAGATGATAAACGTTGAGGACTAGTGGAAAAGGTGCATGGTTAACAACTGCAGACTTGGTGGAAATATACAAAGGAAATAAAAGAGCCTAAAGTGTAATAATCAGGTTGTCTAGTAGCCATTGTCTTAAAGAAAAAAGGGACAAACATGTCTGTTTTCCTGTCTACAATTCTAGGTATGAAGGGAAAAAGAAAAAAGAGTAAACAAAGTTTTCTACCTACAAAATGTGCACGTAACTATGAAAATGTACCTATGATATTTCTGGAATTTTAGGGTTCATATAAAGTAAACTTCAACTGGTATCAGAAAATTCAGGCCCACTGTCATTTATGCAGTTATGTTAATTCATGGTGAACATGGTTGTATAATAATGTTTTCTGTAACACAGATTTGACCATGTCACTCCCTTGAAGATAATTTTTTTCTTGGTAACTTCTTTTTTTTTTTAATTTTTTTTTATTAAAAAAAAATAAAAGTACAAAAACATATTAACAAACAGACACCAATTAGCATAAAAAATAGTACAATCACAACTGATCTATAGACAAGGTGACATGGTCTCAACAGTGGTTATTGCTTTATCCATTGATATCTTCGAAGTGTAAATATATGAACCCATATACAGACATTCAAAATTGGTCAGACCATTAATCCTCTCAACAACATAAAAACACAAAAACCAAACATCCAAAGACAGAAAACAAAACAGGCAAACAACAACAACAACAACAACAACAAAAACACCAATAGTTGCTGCTTTGCATATTGATATCTTCAAAGTGTGTGTTCAGGATAATACATACAGACATACAATATTGATCAAATAACCCGTCGTCAATTATTCCTTAGCATTAAGTGATATAATACAACAGTAGAACCATGTTAGCCCTCCTGCATATATGTATATTCATATATACATACATACATTTCTGTCTCTTTCTTTTCTCCTTTCCCTCGTCCCATCTGTTCTTTGTTTTTGAACAGATTTCCTTCATGTCTCTTAGTTTATATTCCCACGCTCGGGTTCTTACACCAGTGATACAATGCATTGCCTGCACATGTATCGCTGATTTATTTCACTTATGAGTATGGACTC
>PVLD010020192.1:0-34509 GCA_004027595.1 Dinomys branickii
GTGGGTACACTGGAGAAAGGGATGGTTCCTGTTCCAGGAGGGACAGTGCAAGAAAATGCAACACTTCATTTTGGTACTAACAGTGATATGCAATTAAAAACTTAGGAATTGTTTATTTCTGGAACGTTTCCATTAATATTTTCAGACCACAGTTCACTACAGGTAACTGAAACCATGGAATGTAAAACTGTAGGTAAGGAGGGACTACTGTAACCAATTCCATGTCAAGTCTGCTCTTTCCACTATTTATATAATTTGGGCAATATAAGGGAAGGAGAAAGGATGTTCTGGTTAGAAAAATCAGTGTAAATGAGAGCTCCAAGGAACACAGCATAGTGATTTCAAGTATGCTAAATACACATTAAATTACCAATTAATGCTTTTAGTTATTTGAGGACACTATACTTTTTCGAGTTATTTAGAAGAGGGAGTCTGTTCATAATACTGATTACATTTGGGAAAATAATATTTTTTGCTTTGAGGTGTTTTATGGAGGGAAATAAACTACTGAGCATTATGCTATGAAGTGAATTTGGGGCTGGGGTATAGGTCAGTGCCACAGTGCTTGCCCAACATGTACAAGGCCTGGGTAGGGAAACAAATGATTTGTGGCATACCTATGTAGAGAGGAAAAATAAAAGTAAAAAATAGAATGTCATCTGCTTGTTGTTTCTTTTGTATGCTATCTCCACAGCATTGTTATCTTCAAGAAGTGCCTTTTAAAGGTCCCGCTAAAGTATAGTCTTAATTTTGGGTTGAAAGTAGAAATGGCATTATTTTAATATAATGGAATTACCTTTAGAAATGGCTGCATTTGAAAATACGGATATTTTTGTCTAAGCCTGAACTCTGAAGTTATTAGTTGTCACCCATCTACCTCTCGACCAGTTACATGCAATCCTCGTTGTTATTTTACTTTACATTTCCTTCAGTATTTCTTTTTAATAGAAACAATGCACGTTCTAAGTCAAACAAATCTGAAAAAGGTTTAAATTGTATAACCACAGTTTTTTTCTGGGAGTGGGCTAGACAGGTGTGTCTGAACATGTGTACACCTCTATACTATCTCCTCCCCGACCCCCAAGCCATCTACTTTCAGCTGTTGAGCTGTTTTTCTAATAATTCTGGCCAAATTTCTGTTTTCAAACATGCATGTATATACTGCTCTCTTAAATCATCAATTTTTGTATTCTGGCGATTTTCTATCAAGAAAGATGAGAATTTCAGGTTTATTTTTTACACTTTAGCTCTCGCCAAGCTTTTCTCAATATAATTATGTCTTAATTTTTGGTTAAATCATCTTTGTTTTTACTGTGGTGATCATAGTAAATATTGTTCAGTGGTGAGCATAGTACTGGTTAACATGGTTACATTTTTTTCTCTTTATATATCCTGCAATTAAAAGTTTTCATGCTTTATATTTGATGGCTATTAAAATCTATAGCTAAATCTTAACAATACTCATATAAGCTCTTAGTTTTCTACATGGTAAAATGTGTTATGTAATCTAAATGTAATTTTTAATGTTTTCAGCTGAAGAGGTATCAGGTCTCCTTGCAGTAATAGTCTCACAATATACTCTGAATGATTTGCTCTATAGGCCTATTGAGCAGTTACTGTCCTAAAACTTTCCTTTGTTTTTGAATTGTATTCAATGTCATGTTTTCTGCATTCTATATTTTTCTTCTTCATAAATCCCATAATTGAATGGATTCTGCTTGAGAAAGAAAGAGTAAATGGGAGGGAAAATTTGACAAACTGAAATTCTCATACTTCTTGATAGAAAATTATTAGATAATGACAAAAATCAATGACTTAAAGAGTGGTGTAGGGGCCAAGGTTATAGATCAGTGGCACAGTGCCTGCCTGGTAAGCGATGTCCTGAGTTCGATTCCTAGTACCCTCTCCCCCCAGAAAGAGCAGTATATACATTTGTTGGTCATTACTCTTCACAAAAAAATAGGTACCTCATGCTAAGAATAGTAGATTGGCTAAGTATAGAAAATTATTTTTAGTAAGATTTTCATATAAGCATTATTTTAAATTTTCTTATACCTCCACCCCAACTTTAGGATGTTCTCTTATTTCCAGCCTTCTGAAATTTTATGATGTGCCTCAGTGTACTTTCCTATTCTTGGTCATTTTGCTGGGTGCTAGTGGCTTCTTTCATTCTGCAGACTTACGTCCTTTAGAACTGGGAGTTTTTGTCTTATTTTTCTTTGTTTACCTTCCCCTCCTTTTTCTCTGTTGTGTTTCTGAATTATTTTCAGTACTGGGGATTCAATCCAGGGCCTTTACACTGAGCTATATCCCTGAACATTTTTTCCCTTGAACTGGTCTCATTAAATTGCCTAGGCTGGGCTGGAACTAGAAATCTTCTTGCCTTAGCATCCCAGCATGCTGGGATTACAGGTGTGTGCCACACTCTACTTACTGAGACAGGCTTTTACTAAATTGCTCAGGCTGGGCTTAAATTTGGAGTCTTTCTGCCTTAGCCTCCCAAGTAGCTAGGATTATAGGCACGTGGCACTGTGACTAGTTTTTATTAGATGCCTTTTGTACATTTGAAATTGATTTTTCTAACAATTCTGGCTTTTCTATTTGTTACATGTTTGTTGCCTTTTAGTTCCATAGTTGCTCCACTTTGGAATTTTTTTTTTTTTACTGAAATTTGGCTGTCTTATTTTTACTCTTTGCCTGAATGTTGTTGATAATAATTTTGTCTTATCTCTCCAAACATGTTAGTTGTGATTTCTTTGGTATTTTTCTGTTCTGTGTCTGTGTGGTTGGTCATAACTTACAGGGTAGTAGTATTTACAGTTTGTTTTTCATTTAGTTTCTTCAGGTGAAAAATACCTGCTGTTGGATGGAATAAGCTTCATTTAATATCTCTAGTTTCAGTCTGGTACTTTATCCTTGCTTTGTGCCTAGTGGCCCTGAATGTAGTTCAGGGGTTTTTTGACTCTTATTTTTAATTTATCTCCCTTTTGTTAACACAGGTGAGTTTTTTCAGATAATTGTTAGATATAATCCTCTTTGTAAGTAAAATCATGTCCTAGTAGTATAACTGAAACTCATTTTAAATGGATTTGCTCTTAAAATTTATTGGCCATGGTAAGTATCTACTGTCCTCCACTATCTACCTAGTAGCCAAGTTTTTACTAGTTTACATCTTAGAAATTATTTACTAGTTTACATCTTATAAATTAAATTCTCCGCTTCTTTCTCTTGCTAGCATGTACCAAGTACAAATATAATCTGTATTTTAAAAAGATTCTTTTTCTTTTTCAAAATAAGATTTCTTTCTCTCCTTTTGAAAATTAGATAATTTGAAAATGGCAGAACTCTTCATGGAATGTGAAGAAGAAGAGCTGGAACCATGGCAGAAAAATGTAGAAGAAGCACAGGCTGAAGAAGATGATGATGAGCTAATCTTTGTTGGAGAAGTATCAAGTCCAAAACCAGGCCTTTCAAGTAAGCATTTACTCAGTGAGATTTCATAAGGTAGTTGTTTTTGTTTTCATTGGAAAAACCTGTGAACTGTCTTATATGGCTTTGATATATTTGTTCTTCTGAAAGGAGCTGGAGGGGAGAAGAACGGCTAAAAGTTAGTACAAACTTGGATAATTACAGTGAGAATGTAGCTGGGGACAGGAATACCATAAAATACCACATGTGAGAAAACAGTTAAGCATTGTAGGCCTTCTGAGGTCCTGCTTTTTAAGGGACCCATTTAGCCTATGTGTTTAATTTTGTTTTCTGTTTCTCTTTGCAGTCCTGATGTAAAGAAAAGGAATTTATACTTCGATTAAAATATTCAGAATGGCCAGGCGTGGTGGCGCATGCCTGTAATCCCAGCACTTGGGAGGCTGAGGTAGGGGGATTGTTGAGAGTTTGAGACCAGCGTGGGCTACAATGTGAGCTCAAGGCCAGCCTGAACTGTGTAGTGAAACTGTCTCAAAAAGACAAAAATAAATTAAATTAAATATACTAAATAGGTTTGTGTCAGTGTCTGGTAGAGGTTGTCATGTCTAAGCAACTCTCTTATCAAAGTGTCTGCTTGATTCATGGCTATTAAAATGTGTAGGTTCTATGTGATTATGCAGTCTCTGGTCTGCGTATCAACATGTGCTCTAGCTTCTGGCTGTACCTACCTTACTGTGAATACTAGAGGATATTTGTTTGTTTGAGACAGGGTCTCAGTATGTACTGTAATTCAGTCTAGCCTTGAACTAACTCACTGTGTAGCTCAAGCTGGCTTCAAGCTCATATCACTCCTCCTGCCTCAGCCTCCTGAATGCTAGGATGACAGGGGTGCATCACCATGCCTGGCTGACAACTACTATTTATATGCATGGAGGAAGGGCCTACCCTTTCGCCACTGTACTTGAACGATATAGGCAGTCAAAACATTTACATCCTTACGGATTTCCAGCAAAACATGCCTACTTTCTAGCCAAAAATGCCCAGTGCTTTTGTGAATTATTAAGATTTCTTTCAGGTAATTAGACTTAACATTATTATAATATCAAAGTAAAGGTACCACTGATAACTTGTTAAAATGTCCTCTCAAAAATGAATAAAGTATATGACACAGAATACTGAATTTCACGAAAGAAGAAACAAATACTTTTTCCCATTTTATTTACTTTTTTAAGTTGGAGAATTTACCAAAGAATGTAGTTAGCATACCAGTTAACTTGACAGTCAATGAACAATAGTGTGGTTGGAACAAATTTTAAATTTTCTGAAAGCCTGAGTCTTTTGTCTCCATTTCTCAGCCTGCCTGTTTCTGTTTGTCTCTGTCTATGTCTATGTCTGTCTCTATTGGTCTGTTTGATCTGCCTCCCTCTGCCTGCCCCCCCAATAGGACTGAACTGATGGAACTGGGCTATATCCCCAACCCTTTCATTTTGAAATGGGTTCTAAATGGTCCGGGCAAGGACTTGAGATCCTCTTGCTTCAGCCTCCTAGAGTACTGGTATTATAGGTGTGTACCTCCTTGCCTGGCGTCTTGTTTCTCTTGACTCTAAACTTAGACTAGCACTTCTATTCATTTTTGCCATAAGTAGGAAAATTTATCCAGTTGAATTCTTAATCTGTGGCAAATTTGTAAAGTGCTAAGTAGAGTGCCACTTAAATCATAAAATGAGCTAGGTTTATTTGGCACATTTATTGTTAATAGTGAAATAGGATAGTATATTTTTTTAAAGAGAATAATTAAAAAACAGTAGAAATGATATACAATTTCAAAATAAGATCTAAGGCAAACTCTTAGCTGTGAGCCCTGTACAAATGAAAAGTTAAAAACACTTGCAACATTCAATGGCATAAGATATAAACATTACTATTCCAAAAGACACAAATAGGAGGATACAAAGCATTGGGACCAAAGCAGCAAGACTTGCTTGCTGTCAGCAGGGCAAACATTTAAGTCCTGTAGTTCCATGTAGAACATCTAAAGCAATCTGTGGTACATTGTGAGTTCCAGAGGGCTTGCATGACTCTACCCCTGTGGCATTTCTGGTGATTGTAGGTTCTAGGGCTTCTCTCTTGGGCCCGCTTTGCTCTCTTCTTTGCAGCCTGTGTCAGACAATCCACATTCCTGGCTTTTTCAACTTTCTGAGGTCTCCACTGCTATTTAGGTTTCTCACTCACAGCTTCACACACTGCCATCTCAGGAACACACTGCTTGGCCACCCAGGCCTTCTGAAGTCCAGGTGGAAGCCTTGTTAACATCAGAACTCTTACATTCTGTATGTGCTTTAAACCAGTGCCATGTGGACAATGCTAAGGTCTCCCGCCAGCTGGAGCAGTAGCCAGGCTTTCCTCTCTCTTAGCTGTCAGGATAGAGTGCCTGATTCTGAGAAACAAATTCTCTATCCCTCCACAATTCTGGAACTTGGTGCAGCCATTGCTGCCATTCTGGAACATGGCACTCTACAGCTTTCTTCTCAAAGTAAAGTCTTCCACCTTTGCAGTTACGAGGCTGCAAAGGGTGGAGACTTGCTTCTTTTGATACCCTCAGGCCATCTTTTCTATTACCCAGTCCTTTCTCAGCAGTGGAGATCTCCTCAGCTCTATCTTTGCAATCCACAGCTTAGTAGAGCTTCCTTTCTGGCCAAACTCACAACATTTTAAATCATGCTGCTGGGCCCTTTGCTCTTATTCTCAACATAAATCTGGCTAAAAGCCCCCAACAATAGCCATGCCACTGCCCCAACATTCAACTTCCTTGAAATTTCTTTTGCCAGATTAATCAGTCCGCCACCCTTAGTCTAAGGCCAAGTGTCTGGACATGAGCAAAATGCAGACAAACTTTTTGCCAAGCCAGAGCACACATAGTCTGGAGTCCCACAGCCAGTGCAGTCCTTCCCAGCAGAAACCTCCCGAGTTTGGGGTTTACTGGCAGGATTTCTATCAGCCTTCTGGTCTTCTGAGCTCTGACCAGATTCTCCCAGACAGAACAGCTAAAGGCATTCTAGTGCTTCTCTTTCAGGTGACATCTCCAAATCTTTCCAAACTCTTCCCACAAGCCATTTCCAAAGGCTCTTGAGCCACATGGTCAGATACAGTTACAGCAAGGACCCTACTCCTTTGGTACCAAATTCTGTCTTGGTTGCTTTTCTCATTGCTGAGACAAAATACCTGATGCCCAAAACGAAGGAAAGGTTTATTTAGCGCACAGTTTGTGGAGGTTTCAGTCCATACTTGGCTGGCTCCAAGGTTGGGTGGCATGAGGCAAAGGGCAGCAGCTCATGACTGCAGAAAACAGCAAAAGCAACAAGGGCATAAAGGGAGGAACACCAAGCAAGCATCTTTCCCTCCCTTATATTGTATGAAGGCTACCATCCCCAGGGCGGGTGTAGCGCTCATTCCCATTATCCTAGCATTGGACCAAGAATCACTCACAAACTCTAGAAGCCTGCCCCATGACTGCATGAGGCTTTGGGGGGACATCAAACACAAATCATAACAGTACTTTTATATGACCTTTTACTTTACAATATTGTGGAACCTGGTTCTTTTGGAGTAGAAGATAAAAAGATTTTGAGGATTTATGGGATATTTTTGTGTTTTTTATCCGTTTTTGAGAAGCAATTTTAGGCAAGTTGCTGCTGTGCTAAATTTCAATTTGATTCCTCAGTTAACTGAAAGTTACAGAGTTCACCTGAGTACAAGAAGGAGTAGTGTTTTTTTTTCTATGGACATGGGATCTCACTGTGTAGCTCAGGTTGACCTAAAACTGGTAGTGATCCTCTTGCCTCAGCCTCTGGAGTGCTGGGATTGCAGGCATGCACCATCACACCTGCGAAGAGGGAACAATTTTGAACTGATCAAGAATCAATCTGATCCTTTCAGGTTCAGATTGACGACAGGCATGGACCATCACACCTGGCAAGAGGGAACAGTTTTGAACTGATCAAGAATCAATCTGATCCTGTCAGGCTCAGAGTGACTTTATTTGAAACCACTTAAACTAATCAAATACTAAATTCTAGGTTCATTGTAGTCTGCAGTCTCTAATAATTTGAAACTCAGGAGCAGTGGTGATGAGTAGTTGATAAAAGAATATATTAAGTCTATCCGTAATGCAAATTCAGGCATTTAAGAGTATGAGTGTAGCACGGAACCGGGTTGCTGGAGGGCTTGATTTCGAGACTGTACATAATCTTCACCATTAAGGGAAAGATATTTCTATTTTTTGGTTATGGCTATATTTTTAGAGTTTATATTAATATATTTCAAAATAAGAGTTTTAAAATAAATACAATTCTTATAGATATTTTGAACAGAAGTAACACCAGCTCATCTTCAAAGGGAATAAAGACTGAATCGCTTGATCCAGGTACACTATTACTATACTAATTTAAAGTAAACTATTTTGACACAATTGATTATATAGTAATATATTCAATATGTTGTATAATTTGCAATACAGGAATTTATGATATATTCAACCCTACAAGTCCACATTACAGAGTCCCAACATCAGATCCGTTGGCTGCCTTGTCTAGATTTCATCCTGAATCTAAACCTTCACAAAGTTTTGCTGCTGAGAATATATCTAAATCTGTAAGTGTTTCTGGATATTATAATACCAAGTTAGGAATTATGAACTATCTTAGCTAATTGACATTCCAGTAGAAACATAATCACTGTAAGAAAATGTCACTATCTTTATGATATGGTTCAACCAATACTCAAAACTCTAACTGCAAAAACTAATTACCCAACATGTTATTAAATTGGGTAATATGCTTAAATAAGTGTAGTATTGAAAATTACAGTTTAAACTTACATAAGTATAGCTAGTAATGAATATTAATAATGGCACTCAACACTTTGTGTTGGCAACATTATAATCCTTTTACCTATTTTGAAATATACCGTAGGTGATTGTTAACTGTGGTCACTTTATTGTGCTAGAACACCAGAACTGATTCATGTTGTTTATTTATCAGCCTCTCAATATCCCCCTATCATGATGTTGCATAATTAACCTCTCCACCATTGTTAGACCTAAAGGGGACTTTTTTGTTATAATTCTCCATTTAGCATTTTCATTCCCTTAGGATAAATTCTTAAAAGTGGAATAGTTAGCTCAAAGCATATAAGTTTTTTTATTTCACACTAATTTTACATTTCTAGAAAAATTACAGGGCCGGGGATATCGCTCAGTGGCACAGTGCCTGCCTGGCAAGCACAAGGTTTCGAGTTTGATTCCTAGTACCTCTCCCCCAAATAGAAAAATTATAAAAGTAATGCAGATTAATAATTTGTGCTGTATAAGTTTTAGTGATTGAGTTTTTAAGCTTTTTAGTTTAGGAATACAGTTAAACTTACCCTTACATAAAATTTACTAAACAAATAACTATAACATTTTACAGGATTTTTCAAAGAATTCATCACAAGTTGATTTGGATAATTCTTCAGTCTCACTGTTTGGCTCATCCCAGGATACAATACCACTGTCCACAGGCATACAAAATATTTTTTTGCAAGGTTTGGTTTAGCATTTTTTTCATAAAAATTATAAAAAAGACTTGATAAATATGCATTTGAAATTAAATTTCTATTTTGAGTCCATATTTTCATGTGATTTTTTTCATATGTTACCAGATAGGTGAAGCTAATCGTTCCTGAATGCCCTTCTTAGATGATTTCATATAAAATTGTATTTAATAATAGAACATTTTTCCTTTTATTAATGGGGTAGCATGTATTCTTTGAGCTTATTATGTGAAACCAGTTATAAGGTAAAATATCTTAATGTAATTTCTGGGAGCTGAAGAATTTCAACTGATACCTTAAATACTCTGTGAAAAATGTTATTTGAAAGACTATTAGTATGATAAAGTCACATGGTTATAGTTGAGTTTTCAGTAAACTGATGTCTTTCTATCCAAATAAATGATGTAAATATAGTTAAATGTAATTAGAAGTTATAAGATGTTAGAACTAAAGAAATGGTATTTTGGACATGGTAAATACTCATTATATATTCATTAAACGAATAGTGAAATTTTCCAATTAAAGAAGAGTTTGATTGTCTGCCATAACAAAGTTCTTAACTGGGCACACCTAGTGGTGTGCACCAAGATCGCTGAGTTTGAGGCTAGCCTAGACTACATAGTGAGTCGATACCAATTTGAACTACATAGTAAGAACCTGTCTCAAAAAAAAAAGTTCTTCATTGTATATGTTAAAGGAGTTTTATCTACTTAAAAAATTTCCTGCAGTCTAAGAAATTACTATAGTAATATATATTTCACTAGGGAGAATTTTTGAGTTTTTAATTACTAATAAATTAGCATGCATTTATCAAACCAAAACAAAAAATTGTATAGCAATATTACAGTAAAAAATATTTTCCCATTTTGATAATACTATACTTGATATTTACATATCTAGTTGTGCAGTTAGTAAAATAACCAAGAGCCAAAATAAGTAGAGATAAAATACTGCTCTTTAGTCTGATTTTACAAAACATGATTTTAGTTGTACAGAAAGTATGAACTGATGATCCATCTGTAGGTTAAAGACTTCTTCTCTCTTTAAAAGTCTTTATAATGCACGGAGTAGATCTTTGCCTTAAATGGCAAATACCATTACAGTTGGCTCGAAAGAATACAAGTTTGTTTGTTTATTTTGAGCTCTATCTTGCTGTGTAGTTGAGGCTGACCTTGAACTCATTATTTAGCGCTGACTGGACTCAAATTTGCAGAGATTTTGCCTCAGCCTTCTGAGTGGTAGGATTACAGGCATGCACTACCATACCCAACTTAGTTTTATTTTCTTTCTCTCTCCCTGGTGCTGAGCATCAAACCCAGGGCCTCATGCATGCTAGGCAATTGCTCTGCCACTGAGCCACAGCCCCAGACCAAAGCATCTATTCTAAAGACTTTTTGTGGTCTTTACCAAGTCACCTAACCTCCTTATACTTCAATTTTCTCATATTATTAAAATAGATACTTCTATACTTTTCTTCATAATGCATGCATTCCCTAAACCTAAAATAAACCATTTGGAGATAAAGTTACTTATCTCAGGGCTTTTTTGAGGCCCAGATAAGGAAACTGAAAAAATGAAAATTGCATTATTATGAAAGGACTTAATAAATAGTTGTTACATTGATAATTTTAAACTACTATATATGTTTGAAAGCCTGAATAATCAGCTCCTGTCTAGAATGATTATGCAAGCTCAAATAAAGTTAAACATCAAAAGATAAGTTCATTTGGAGGAAGTTAGTCCAGAGTATTCTCTATGCTTTCATTTTTCTTTCTTTTGGCTTAGAATTTTTTTGGTCTGACTTGTTTCACGATACGTATTTCTTGGTTTAAAAGAATCTTTAGAATTTTCTTGTATAGACTCTACTTATAGTGGCACATTTCTGTAATCTCATTATCCAGAAAACTGAGGAAGGAGGATCAAAAGTTCTTGCCCAGCCTGTAGTGAGACCCTGTTTTGAAAATTTCAAAAAGAGAGACTGGAGCTGGACGTGGTGGCGCCACACTGTAATCCTAGCACTTGGCAAGTGCAGGAGAATCATCTAGAGTTTGAGGCCAGCTTGGGCTATATAGTGAGTTGAAGGCTGGTCTGAACTACATAGCGAATCCCTATCTCAAAAAATAAAAAAAGGACTAGGGATATAATTCAGTTGAAGAATACTCACCTAGCTTGCACATGGCTCTACATTCCATATACAAAAGGCCCAGTACCATACAGAAAAGAATAATTTCCTTGCACAGCTTATTTCATGAATTTGTCAAATATATGTAGTCCATAGAAGCTATGCACACAATTTCTACCCTGTAATTATATAAATATTCATTGTTCTTTTTTTGTCATTTGTATGATAGTTTAAATATATTACCTTTAACTTGATCCGAGGCATTTTTAGTTATTTTTAAATGTAAGATCATTTTTAGTAGGCAGTTTTACATAAAGAATATTGTATACTAAAGCATTTATAAATATCTTTTTGCACTATTTAAATCTTTATAGGTGTGGATCAAACCTCATTTGGATTAAAACGTCCTTCTACTTCTATAATACACAGTGTTAATCCAAAAAAGCCAAAGACCGGGGAAAGGTTTTTTGAAATAAGTCCTTTTTCTTCATTGTTTTTAAGTAAATTTTCAGAGGTACCTTCCCAGGTTATGGTATCACCAGGTAAGTGTGAAATCCAGCATCTGAAAAGGAAATATTACTTATGTATAAAGTTTTGAAATTGTGATAAAATTTAAAATTATTACTAGTTGTTATTTGAAGTTTTTTAAGATGAATTTCAGTCATAAAAGTCCTTCATTTATTTTAGGTTCAAATACCTCATCTACTGAACAGAAAACTGAAGAGCCTATCCTAAAATCTTGTCCAAAGTGCAATATTCAATTCAGTTTTTTGGATCTTTTGAAATACCACATGAAGGTAAAAGCTTTTCTCAAAATCTGATTTTTTTTGTCTTTTTGAGACAGGTTTTCACTATGCAGTTCAGGCTGGCCTTGAACTCACTTTGTCGCCCAGGCTGGCCTCAAACTTGAAGCAATTCTCCTGTCTCAGCTTGCCAAGAAGCTAGAATTATAATAGACCACACACCCAGCCCAATTATAAGATCTTAAAAATTAAATTCATATACATAATACAGTGTATGCCTATTGCATTCAATTTTAAATGATTATAGTGTATTGATCAGAATGTTTTATTGATTGCATCATGTCATTATTTTCAAGCTTCTGGTAAAGTAGGCATTTGATTTTTTAATCCTTTCATATACCCTAAAAATTCCTTTTATATTTGGTCCATGGTGATGTATGCATGTCACATTACTTATTGAAAATCTTAGTTTTGCCTTTTATTTTTTATCACTAAGAAATAAACTAGTAAAAAGATAAACTAGTAATGGAGTGTTTCATTGAAGTGATAGTTTTAACTCAATCTAGAATATAGGGTATGTAGGTATAACTGAATTCTACCTTTATGTTATGTAGGAAGCTCTTGAAATTCGGTTTTAAATAACTCTCAAAGTACTAACAAAGATGGGATTTACAAGACATTCCTCTTAAATTTAGTCGTTACAGTATCCTATTTTTCTGTGTAAAGACAGTCTTACTCTCCTTTGCATGCCTGATGTAAATAGCATGAAGTGGACAAGGAGGCAAAAGAAAGGGTAATGTAGATGGTAATATACGAAAGAAAGATGGAAAAGAGTGCAAAAGCAAAGAAGCAACTTAGGAAAAGGTTTTCATTGATTAGCAAACTTCCATTGAAATTCCACATTCTGTGGTAATGGGCATGGTGCAAGCATGTGATCCCAGCACTAGAGAGGCTGAGGCAAGAATACTGATTGCAGCGAATTCAAGGACAGCCTGGACTATATACATACAGAGATCCTGTCTCCAAAGGAAAAAATAATGTGGAGGGAAGGGCATTGTTCTAAAATTTCAAATACAGATCTCTTTATTCTAAGCAACACTGTTCTGTCACTGCATCTACCTCCCTGAGTGTGTTTCAGAAAGGGAAGTCCACAAGTTTCACATTATCAATATTTTCTTTGATATTGTCCAATTCTGTTATTTTCTATTTAGTATGTGTTTTTAGGATATAGTTGTGTCTATTCTTGTAACATCATTGTGAATGCATTGCTTTTTGCTTTATTGTTTAATACTTTTTAGGCTAAATTCCATTTTGTTTGCTATCAGGCTCATAGCCTTTGCTTTCTTGTTGTTTTCATTTACCTGCTATATTCTTTGTTTATCCCTTTATTTCCATCCCTTTGGAGTATTTCTTTCACCAAAATTATTTTTGCTTTTGTGATCATATCTAGTAAGATTTGAGTTAAACCCATTTACATTTGGATAGTAGAGATTTCATTGCTTTTGGTTCTGTTAAAACTTTGTGTTACGCTTTTTTTTCTAAGACTTTCACTTTATACTTGTTTTGTATGTATGTAACTTGGATTTTTAGGAAAATTTCTTTCCATCCAAACTTGTTTGATCATGCAATCTTGTTCCTATTTTAAACCACTTGATTGAGGTATGATTGACATAGTTCAGAAAGTACTAGTACTTCATATATAAAACTCTGTGTTTAGAGATAAATACACATCTGCAAAAACATTAGTCTATGCCATAAACATATCCATCACCTTTAAAAGTTTCTACACATCTATTTTGTGTGTGTGTAGTAAAAAAATTCCTACTCTGTTAGCAACTGTTTAAGCATCCAATACAGTATTAACTACATGCTATGCTGTAAAGTATGTATTTTTGGCTTTTTCAGCTTAAATATTTGTTTTTTGTTTTTTGTGTTTTTTTTGGCGGTACTGGGGATTGAACTCAGGACCCTGCGCTTTCTAGGCAGGCGCTTATTCCACTGAGCTATATCCCCAGCTTAAATAACTGAACTTGTATACCCTTTGATTAATATTGCCCCTTATTCCAGATCATCACAGTCACCATTGTACCCTCAGCATTATTAGTTTGACTACTTTAGATTTCTCATATAAGATGAATCATATGTCTTAGCTACCTTTCCCTCATTGCTGAGACAAAATACCTGATTCCCAAAATTAAATTAGGATAGTTTGTGAAGGTTTTTGTCCATAAACAGCTGGCTCCAAGGCAGGGGTGGAATGGCAGAAGGGCTACTGTGAGCAGAAGACAGCAAAAGCAATGAGAACAAAAGAGGGAAGCAAACCTCTTTCTCTGCCTTACATTGTATGCAGGCTACCCACCCTAGAGCAGGTGTAGTACTCAGGTCACCAATCCCAGCACAATACAATGAACCAATCACAAACTCTAGATTCAGCTGCCTCTAAAAAACCTGCCCCACCCACAAGACCACAAGAGGCTTTGAGAGGACATCCAGACACACACCTTAACAATAATAGAATTTTTCTTTCTTCAGGGCTATATAATATTCCATATTGTATATAGAACCACATTATCCATTTGTATATAAAAGACATTTAGAATGGCTTTCATACCTTAAGTATTGTGAATAATGCTGCAGTGAATATGAGACTAATTATCTTTGAGATCATGATTTCAGTTTGTTTGACTATGTGTCATTCTAGATCATATGGTGGTTCTGTTTTTTTTTTTTTTTATGGAACTTTCCTATGTTTTCCATAGCAGCTGCATCATTTTACATCCCATCAGCAGAGTGCAAGCGTTGTTTTTATGCCACATCTTAGCAACACTTAACCATTTGTCCTTTTGATATAGCCATTGTAACAAGTATGCGGTAATGCCAGACTGGTTTTGATTTCTGTTTCCCTAAAGATTACTGGTGTTGAATGCCTTTGTAAAAATAATTTCTTTCTTTCTTCTTATTTTGCACTGGAGATTGAGTCCAGGCCCTCTTCACTTTTTAAATTTTAATTATTTTTAATTTTTAAAATTTTGAGACCATCTTGATAAATTGCCCAGACTGTATTGAACTTGTGATCTTGCTTCAAGCCTCTCAGAGTGCTCGGATTACAGATGTGTGCCACAACACCCTTGAATGGCTTTTCACATGACTTTTGGCTTGACTACTTGTATGTCTTCTTTTGAGAAATTCCTATTCAGTCTGTTTGCCCATTTTTAAATCAATTTTGATTATTTTTGTTACTGAGTTGTAAGAATTCTTATGTGGTGTGGTCAGTTGTTGAAGAATCCTTCAAGAGAAATTCTAGAACTGAACAGTATGTACAATAAGTTTTCTTATTGAAAAAGAGCTCATTCATGAAGGTATTTTACATTAGTATAAATTTGTATTAGGTATTGATTTATTCATGAAGGAGATGTTCCTGTTAGATGTACAAGCAAATAAATTGAAAACATTGAGGTTTTTCAAAATGTTGAGGTACCTGATGATTGTTTTTCTTTGTAAGCCCCTTATCTTTTAGTACCTTGAGTCTGGAAAATGTAGGACTGGCTGTGCTCAACATCTTATTCCCACCAGGCTTGGTAAAACCTATTACTGTATATTATTTGATAATTAAAATTACACGTAATGGTGTATAAAACTGCATTGCCCTTTAAGCTAAATGTTAACACAAACATGAAGTGCATGATTTTTATCCAAGAAACAAATTATTAAATACATACATTTGAAAAGCAGAAATTACAGTGACAAAGGTATTAGGTATATAGATATATGTGATTGTAAGGGTTCCAGTTTGTTCCTCAAGTTATTAAGGTAATAGACATTTACTGTTGGAATATTTTAGAATTTCCAAGAGGCCAACATTTTGGTTAATCTTCCCAGGTATAGTGCCAAGCATAGTTTTACATGATCCAGCCCTAGCTGTGAACACAGAATTGGTTTTTGTTTTTAACTTTAGAAATAAGATCTCACTATGTAGTTTAAACTGGCCTTGAACTCATCTTGTAGCCAAGGCTGTCCTTGAACTCATGGGAATCTTCCTGCCTCAGCCTCCAAAGTGCTGGGATTACAAGCATGCACCACCATGCCTGGCTCTTAAATTTTATTTGCTTTTCTTTGCAGAAGTGACTTTTGGCATCTAATTTTTTAAGAAATATACATAAGGCTTTATTTTTCCTCTTTCAGCATTGTTGTCCAGACATCTTAGGTAACGTCGTGGGAACTATTAAAACAGAACCTTCATCTGCTGAAGACAGAACTGATATTGGTTTGGAGACAGAAAAATTGATCATGTTAGTTAGTGATTTTTATTATGGAAAGTATGATGGAACCTTGGAGGAAGAACCGAAGACTAATACGACCTTTAAATGCTTCAGTTGCTCGAAAGTTCTTAAAAATAACATTAGGTATGTAAATAGTTACAAGCATTCCTCATTTGATGACTGAGTTCCATTCCTGCAACTAGCTCATTAATTGAATTGGCTGCTAAATGGGGAATTGTATATAGTATGTACATTACAACATTTAGAGCAAAGAGATGGTCAAAGAAAACTGCAACTTGATGACTTTGCTTTTATTTGCATAACTTAAGAGTATTGTAATATATAACAACACAAAAGTACTGTACAATACAATCAGCAAAAATTATAAATAAGATAACTATACAAAAAAAGACATTGAGGCTCTGTAAACAAGATTTACAGAACTGTATCCATAAGTCCAAGTGGCCAGCCTCAGTTTTAAGTCCACACAGTCATTAACCAGGTAGGTCATTAAACAAGGGCTATCTGGTTTTTTTTATTTGTTTGAAAACTAAGATACTATAATTTGTGTCTTGAGATAATTTTTTTGGGGGGGTACCGGAGATCAAACTCAGGACCTTGAGCTTGCCAGGCAGACGCTTATGCCACTGAGCTATATCCCCAGCCCTAAGTATGAATGTTGTATCTCTTTATTTTTCTTTGCCATCCCCAGATAAGCAGCTTTAACGAATGTGTTCTGTTAAGAACAGAGGCATGTTATTATGCTGAAAAACTTTAGTCTTCTCTTGTGTTTTAGTAGTTTGACTGTTGCATCTACCTAATTGTATTTTTTTTGAAATCGCTTAAGACATGTTTAGGAAAATTACTTCTTTTCCCTATATTTATCATTGAACTAGGGCTTTTCCTGACATGTTTTAAATTTTAGTTGCTCTTGAATCAAATTTTTGTGTTAGAAGAACTACTTTATCCAGGCTGACCCTCCATAGTATTAATGTTCAACTTCTTCATATATATAATTTTTAACATGTTCAACTTGCATTAAATGTGACCTTTTTGGTGATCTTCTTAGAGAAGTCTAATTTCTGTAAGATATGTCTGTTTTGATTTTATAACAACACATTCTAGGAATTTTTTTTTTTCAGTCTTCAGGATTAAACCCAGGGTCTTCACCCTGAACTACATATCCAGCCCTTTTTTATGTAATTTTGAGCTAAGGTCTCTAAGTCGGCGAGTTGCCCAAGCTGGACTCAGTCTCAAAACTCTTCTCCCGCAGCCTCCCAGAGTGCTGAGATTACTTGTGTATTGCCACCACACCCATTTCCTACCCCTTTTTTATTTTTTTATTTTGAGTCAAGAACTCAACAAGTTACTAAGACATTGCTAGAACTTTTTGACCTTCCTACGTCTGCCTCCTTGGTGCTGAGGTTACAGACATGTGCCACTGTACCTGGCACCTAAAACGTTTTGAAACACATGTTCCCAATGGAATTATGAAGGCTTTATAAATGTTTGCCTAAATTTAGAAATTTGTACTTTATAGGCTTTGACATATATAGCATGTAACATAGCTATCATTTTAGGTGAGATAGTAACAAAAGAAATAACAAGACTATATATATGTATATGTACATATATTAGAAGGATAATACACTATTCATTGCGCTACAGAGCCAGAACATATATGTAATTTTTGAGACAAGGTCTCACTGTGTAATTTAGGCTGTCCTTGAAGTATGTAGCCCAGGCTGGTCTTGAACTTGCAGCAGTACTCCTGCCTCAACCTCCTGAGTGCTGGGATTACAGGCGTGTACCACCACACTCAGCTGTAACAAGCCATGTTGATTGGTATTTTTCAGTGTTTTATATAGTCTTGACATTTTTAGTAGGTAAGGTTAGTATTTAAGAATTGAATTTTCAAATATTCAACATATACACAGTACCTATCTATGTGTGTATATGTGTTTATTTAAGACCTTCAAAGGATTTCCTTCATGATTCTTTCGATGGTAGACTTACTTTGCTTTGGTTATTTTATTTTGTAACACAAATACAATTTTTTTTCATTTCTAATTTTCCATTTATTATTGCTATTCAGTCACAGAAAAGATAACACTTTCCAAAAAATTTACTTTAGCATATATCGTATACGAATACAATTTCATGTATGGGAAAGAAGACTACTCTTTTTTCTTTGTCACCAAAAGTTTTAAGCTTTCAGTTTGAAATAATTCTAAAGCATTGTAGCAGATTAGTGATATTTCATAACTACCATGTTAATGGATTAAAGTACATACATTTTTTGAAACAAGGTATCGCTGTGTTGCCTAGACTGACCTCAAACTTCTAAGCTCAAAGATTCACCTGCCTCAGCCTAAAAAAATAGGACTGTGGGTATAAATTTGCCTCTGCCTCTGCCACCTGAAGTGCACATTTTTTACATGGATATTATTTTGAGTTGCAATCATACAATTGCATATTTAAAATTTTAAGTTCAGATACTTACTATGAGGTTTTTTGTGGTTATAAATCTGAATTTTTGCACCCATGGACTATCATTTATAGGTTCATGAACCACATGAAACACCACTTGGAACTTGAAAAGCAGAATAGTGAGAGCTGGGAAAGCCACACCACCTGCCAGCACTGCTACCGGCAATATCCCACACCCTTCCAGCTGCAGTGCCACATCGAGAGTACACACACTCCCTATGAATTTTCTAGTAAGTGGCAATTTCACTGGAATTCTGAATTTTACTGATTTTCATCATCTAAACTGTGAGTGAGGGAACTTTAACCATTCCATTGAAAAATAAGAATAAGCAATAGACTGTAATTTGAGAGCAAAATCAAAAAATAAGTTGTAACTCTTTACAAACTTAAAATTTGCTACTAAAATTGAAATGCTCTTGTAAACAGTTCATTAGTGGGAACTCAGCATAACTCAGTACTTTGTGTGTAAAGGACTAAATTCAAACACTCAGATCTGTGGTTTTCAAATTTGAAATCAGCACCCTTGATTTATGCTTTAATATAAAAAGTAACTACATGGTAGTTAACACTCACCATCTGGGAACTGGACAACTTAGATTCAGGTCTTTGCTCTCTACCTGTTATTGCAGCTCAGAGGTCCCAGGCAAGTTACTTTTTCTATGCTTCAGGTTCTTTTGAAAAACAGGTATAAAAATAGCAGTACCTCCCTGAATTATGAGAATGAAAACCCTAAATAATATCCTTAGAACAGTGTTAGAGTCAATAGTGATAGACTTATTAGAACCAACTTGACTATTACTACTGCCACTGATATTACTTGTTCTGGAAGTATAAAATGCATTGTTTTATATATACATCTTTGAAATGATACAATGTGTTTTTTCCACTTTCAGCTATTTGCAAAATCTGTGAATTGTCATTTGAAACAGAGCATATTCTTTTACAACATATGAAGGACACTCATAAAGCTGGTGAAATGCCCTATATTTGCCAGGTACATAAATGTTTTAGTTTATACTTACACAGTTGTTTGGTTCTCATGTGCCATGAAATAGTATTTTTCTTTTGATGTTTTTAACCATTTACATAAAATTAGTTGCTATATTAAAAATTGAAGAGCCTCTTCATTAGTGAAACTGCCTTGGTTTAACTTACACATTGTATATAGAAGTGGTGGACTAGATTTGGCCTATAGACTGTGGTTTGCTGACCTAGTAGATAAAGAAATATCATCTAGGAGAAAGAGAGACATGTCATTTCATTATATAAGGAAGACTGTAGACATGCCAGGGAATGGAAAATGTTAGTTAAAGAGGGCCCAATTAAATCCTTTGTGACCAGTATTTTTCCAGAATTTGAAGTGACAGTCAGTAGTAAGAAAGCAAGATAAAGATAAATTGCCATTAGAATAATCTTTAAAATCTAAAGAAGAAATACTATTTTATATAGCAGGGAAAACTTTATAGAACAAGAAATGTTGGTTAAAGCTTGAAAATTCAAGTGAAGATGAGGGTTGTAGATCTGAAAAGAAAAAAGAGAATCTATATTTTGGAATATATCCCTAAGCTTTGAAAGATACATTGGTTTCAGAGATAGTCTTATTACTTGCAGTAATGGGACTCTTAATTGATAGGCAACAGAGGTAAATCATACAGAATGTTCTTCTAAACAGATGACTCGCTGGGCTACTGGTGCACACCTGTAATCCCAGCACTCCAAAGGCTGAGGCAGGAGGATTGTGGTGAGTTCAAGACCAGCCTTGTCTACATAGTGAGTTTGAGGCCCAGCTGGAATACTTAGCGAGACTGTGCCACAAAAAAAACCAAATTACTCCTTATTTATTTGATGTAATTTTATGCAAGTTATAAAATTTAAGTTAAACTAAAATTTCTTTGTATTTTTAGGTTTGCCAGTTTAGATCATCAACATTTTCTGATGTGGAAACTCACTTTAGAACATCCCATGAAAACACTAAGAACTTGCTCTGTCCATATTGCCTCAAAGTTAGTAGAATGGCAACCCCTTACATGAATCATTACATGAAACATCAGGTGAGATTTAGCAGTTCTTTGTTTATGATGTCATAATGAAGATACATCTACTTAGGACATTCATTACATTGGTTTGAACAGAAATCAAACTTGCTTCAAACAACACAGTAAATTTTCAGTTCACACAAAATTATCTGTGAAACTTCTTTACTTTACCTGCTTTGTGATGATACTGAAACCCTTAAGTAGTAAAAGTTCTGAAAGATAGCTAAAATAGGCACTCCCAAGTAGAGAGAAAAGGGACAAGTGAGTAGAATATTTAGCTTGGGTATTTTGAACTCCAAGAATGGCACAGATGGGAATGATTTTAAAGGTAGTTATTAGAGCCAGGGAAAGGACATTTGAAATGAGGAAGCTAAGATTGATAACTTAAAACTTTCTGTTTTCCTCTTTCTCTTTTAAACTTTATCCCTACTTTTTAGCCCACATTCAGTGACCCAGAAAGGTCTCTTGCAATAGCTGGTAACACAGGAAACAACAATGATATTTACTACCAGATATGTGATCTATCCCAAAGAACTATGTTTAGGTTGTAACTTGTTTCTTGGATGATTTTTGCCAGCTTTGCTGTATAATTTATAGGATATCAGTATTAGTGCTTGCACCATCCCTTAGATTCTGATTTTATGCTTTCTGGTTCTTTTTCTGAAACAATTAGATAATCTTTTGGGCTGAAAACTTTGGTGAATATTTATTTATTTATTTTTGGAGGTGCTGGGGATTACACTCAGGACCTTGTGCTTGCCAGCAAGCACTTATTCAACTGAGCTCTATCCCCAGCCCTTTGGTGAGTATTTAAAAGAGCAACAATGCCTTTGCCAAAACCAGAAGTCAATGGATTTACTGAATCTGATTATGCAATCAAGTTTTGTCTCACTGAGCAACTCACTACATTTTTGTATTATTGATTGCATTGTCATGGCCAATTTATTCAGCCCTGGTGCTAACATAGCTGTTTTTCCTGGTCATTAAGAAATCAACCTGTAATTGTTAATTGGAAAGAATCATAAAAGCAAAATCTCCAGATCCGTTCAGAATTAAGTGTGTTATTGTTGGGATGATACCAGTATACTTATTTCTCTTTGTTAAGGGTGGGCCACCTCACCCTTAAGAAGCTCCTGCAAAATTTTCCTATTCTAGGGTTTTCCCAACAGATGTTAGGCATTCCACCAGATGTTAATAGGTATTCCCTCAGATTGTTTCTGATTAAAGAAATCTGATGTTTGGATTTATACAGTCCATGGGATGTTTTTTCTTATTTTTAACAACAGGACTTTTGAGAACTTGTAGTATCTAATAGATACTATCAGTCTCCAGGTAGAAGACACGGTATATCTGGTATATCATGTTCCCCAAACTTGTTTAAGACTATCCAACTCTTGATTTACATAATACCTATAAGCATTTCTTGAGGAATATAGTTTGACAAACACTGTTCTTTGGGCTATTTCATCTTTTGGCCTTTGATTTTTAAAAGAGTGAAATAAGATGGAACACCATGTTATATCCCTATAATACCATCATTGAAGGAGGCTAAGTCCAGGCCAGGGATATAACTCAGTGGCACACACACCTGCCTGGCAAGCACAAGGTCCTGAGTTTACCAGTACTAAAAAAAAAAGAAAAGGAGGCGGCTAAGGCTGGAATTCGAGCTCAGCATAGGCAAATTAATGACTCAGGGAGACCCTGTCTCAAAGTTAAAAGGAGGTAAGTATATAGCTCATTGTAAAGGCCCTGAGTTCAGTGTACAGTACCACAAAAAAGAACGAAATATAAAGAAGTATTTCTGTGTCATTATGAGGCCTTTAGCATAATTCTTTCCTCTTTGCTTTATTAAGCTCCAGAGGGATGTGGATCCTAGTTATGGGCAGAGTGATACACACATACTTAGAAAGGTAAAAAGAGATAGGTGGATGCACTATGCAGGCAGTATCTCTAGTCATTCTTCATACCCTAACTTGTGTGTTTTAACTTGTCATGTACATTGGAGAATTATTGCAGCAGGTCTAAATTGCTCAAATCTGGTGTATTTTCCAAAGAACTTGCTTATATTGCTCTTGGTTCTTAAAATATTATTAATAGATTAAAACTATTTTATATGCCTGGAAACTTGAGCCATACTGTACCAGTTTGCTTAGATAATTTGTGTAAAAAGTACAGTTATGGTAGTTGGGCATGGTGGCATACACCTATAATCCCAGCTACTTGGGAGGCTGGGACAGTAGGATTTTAAGTTTGAGGCCAGCCTGGATAACTTGAGACCCTTTCTCAAGAAAAATTTAAAGGGTTAGGGATATAGCTCAGTGAGTAGTAGTTCTGGGTTCTATCCTCAGTACTGCCATGAATAAAATATGGTTACGGTGACCACTTTATCCCAGAAAAACTCTGGGCTTTTACACCCAAGAGAGCTTTTCTGTTAAACAACACTTTACATATGTTGTAGTAGTTATGGGAGGATTGATTGTGCCCTGTATATGAGAGAGTTCTTGGAAGCTGGTACCTTTTATTCTCCAGACTCTATCCAGTGTACTCTGTTGTTATTTAATCCTGTTCTGTGTTCTTTCAGTGTTATAAACCTAGCTGTGAGGATATTATCTTCTGATTCCTATAGATCCTTGTACTGAATCATCAAACCTGGGAGTGAGTAGTCTTGGGGTGACCACTATACCAGGGGGTACTCTTACTCTGTTTAGGATGCTGTAACATACCACTACAGACAGTGTGGTTCAAACAACAAACGTGTATTTCCATGGTTCTGGAGGCTGGGAAGTTCAGAATAAAGGCACTGGCAGATTTGGTTCTAGTGAGGGCCTGCCTCCTGATCCGTAAATGCGCATCTTTCCACTATGCCCTCCCATGGAAGATGGGGCAAGCATGCTCAGTTTGGCCATGGATGGAGCTTAGCAGCACAGCACCTGCCTGACAAGGGTGAGGTCCTGAGTTTGATTCCTGGTACCAAAAAACAACAACAAAAAAGTTTAGGAATGCTCAGTTCTTTTTAAAAGGACACCAATCCCATTTATGAGGCTCTACCTTTGTGACCTAATTATCTTCCAATAACCCCACCTCCTAATACTATTGGAGGTTAAGCTTTCAGCACATGAATTTGGATGAAACATAAAGCAGTCAGTATTGTGTAGACACTCAGATGTTTGGTAAATTTAGACTAACTCCGAGCTAGGCAGTAAGCAGTAAAGAAAAAAGTTCTGATGAGGATTTCCAAGTATGGTGACACACACCTGTGATCCCAGTGTGCTGGGAAGCTGAGGGAGGAGGATGACAAGCAACTTAACCCTTTTTAAAAGGTCAGTGCATAGTACCTGGCTTCCATCTCTAGTACCATACACACAAAGGAAAGGAAAAGAAAGGGTTATCAGGCATCTGTCAAGGTATTTACAGTTTTCATAATTATTAACAACAGACTCAAAAACCACAGCTAAGCAGGATTATAATCTTGTAATGGAAATGACGTTCATTAGTGCAATTTTATTTAGACCATTTTTTTCTTTTCTTCGAAAACTTTGTAATTTTTTCCTTAAAAAAATATTCTTATGAATGATTTTAGAGCTAATAATTCAGGTTTTATACTTTTGAGAAAAGATGGAAGATTTCAGATGTGTTAAATACCTTCATTAACTCATGAGTGATAAGAATATTTAGTTGACACTACTTTAAAAATAAAAATAGGCAATGTGCTAACCATGGTTATTTTCCTACAGTCTTCATTTTGAAATTTTATACCACTTTTATTGTTTTTCTTTAATACTTAAAAAAATATTTAGTTACCATTTGATAACCCCTGGTCCTTTTACGCATGTTATTTTGTTTACTCTTTATAGCCCCCTGTAAAGCAAGTGTGTAATTATTTCCATTTCATAAATGTGAAAATAAACCTTTACAGAGAGTAACTTTCACCCTTACACATCCTTCAATAAATGGCAGAGCCAAAAGTTGACTTAGGCCCCAAGATTTTACCAGACTCACATTCCACAAAAATTAGTCTATAAAGAGAGAAATTACAGGTAGGTTAGCATTACCTGTGAGAATTCCTCAAGTCACCCACACAGTATAGTATGTTTATCAAAAATCTCAGCATAGAGAACTTTTTCTCCACCACTGGAACAAGTCATTGTTTCTTTTATTAGAAATCGTATTATCTTTACAGTGAAGTGCATTATCATTACCATTCTTAGCACATTGCAAACATATGCATGAAGGATATGTATAAAATTTGAGTCTGATTTAAGGAATGGTAGATTAATGTCTCCTATCCCAGAGCTTTGGACAAACCTTACTGAATGGAATGCCAAACATTTTGAAATAGTTCAATTATGTCTGCTGTACCCATCAGTCTTTTATTTTCTGCCTTACTGTTTCTTTAACAAATACCTGTTAAGCCTAATGCATGCCAAAGACTTTTAGGTATTGGAGATACAGAAGTGAGATAAGCTAAGTTTATTCCCTCTGGAATTTGCATTGTAGTGGTAGGGAAGGACTGACTAATGTCTGAATGTGTATGTATGGCAGCTGGTAGTAAATACAGCAGGAAGAAAATACAGATGTATAGAGAACAAAACTTAGCTAAAGAGGTGGTTACTGTTTTTTATATGAAGTAATTCAAGAGGGCTCTCCAAAAGTGACAAGGAAGTCATGTGGGTATGTGGGACAGAAAGTTCCAAGCAGAGAGAAGAATAAGTAGGTAGTGAAATGAGCATCTATTCATACTCAGGGTGTTCAGAGAATACCAAGATTAGTGTGGTTGGAGCACAGTAAACAAGAGGAAAAGGAGTAGGTGAGATTGTAGCAATAGAAAGCAAACCAGATTGTGTAGGCCCTTGTAAGTCAGTGAGGATTCTAGAGTGTTATGGAAATCCACTGGAGAATTTAAGCGTGAGAAAGGTCTGCAGTATTTTTAAATTCATTCTGTCAGCCATGGTAAGAATTGACTGTAGGAAGGTTAAATGGTAATAACAGGGAGAAGATAGCCTGTTACACAAATCCACATGAGTGGCTTTAGACTACTATGCATGGAAGCGATGGTTGGAAATGATAAGTGGTTATAAGTATTTTATGAAGGATATCACTGCTAAGTTGTATTAAGGGATTAAATGTAGGATGTGAAAAATTGAAGAATAGCCAGTGTTTTTTTTGTCCCAAACAGCTATAAGGGTGATTCCTGTATACTGAGATATTTGAAGACTGAAGAAGGAACAGATTTTTTTATCTTTACACACACCCAAAATGCACACTATGTGGAAGGAATTCTAGAATTCAGTTTCGTTCATGTTGATTTAAAATGCTTAGTGAACAAGTAGAGATGTCAAGTAGACATTTATATTGCCTGCTATTTAAAGCAATGAAACTGGTGATGTGTAGGTAGTGAAAAGACTTCTGGGAACTGTACTCTAGGAAATTTTCTCTCTTGATATCATGCAGTCTATTTCTTGGCTGAGTTTTCTCTTTTTCCTTCTCTGAAGTATATATTATATTGACTGCATTATATATGATCCAACTCACTACACTTCTAAAATAGTCTGAAAATGAAGCTAAAACAGTAAAACACATTTTACTTTATGTATTGTTTTGAACTTCAGAGTATTTATTCATCACATGATAGCTGTGCACTAGTAACCATGCTCAGTACTTTCTTACCTGTTACCTCATTGTGGTTTTGCAAAATAAGTGATGTTTTTGTAGAGACACAGCTTTAGAGAAAATACGTTTTAAGCTGGGTGTGGTGGTGTGCACCTATAATCCCAGTACTCAGGAGGCTGAGGCAGGAGGATTGCCATGAGATCAAGCCCAGCCTGGGCTATATAGTGGATTAAAGACTAGCCTGAATTATATAGTGAGACCCTTTCTCAAAAGAAAAGAACATGTTTTCAATTTACATATAAATGTAAAATGTTTTTTCGTACTGTTCTTTAAATATAAAATATTTTAATGAAAGCTTACATGTAAAGATTGTAATTAATCATACGTAGTAAAAAGGATGCTATGGATGGTGATAAATTTCTCTTAGGACCCATTTCCCATTGGTAAAATGTAATAGGCCTATACTTGAGGAGGAACTAGATCAAGGAGTTTTCAAACAGTAGATCAGGAACTGTTCTCTTTATACGTCATTATGCATGCTATTCAATAGTGTACCCTCTAAGTACATATGTTTCTTTGTCCAGACAATCAGCTTCTCAGTTACACTCTTCACATTTGAAGTACTCAGTCACTACATAGGGCTAGTAGATATCATAATGGACAGTGTGGCTATAAAATTTATCACGGCAGAAGATCCTATTGGGTAGGAATGCTTTATACCACTCTAATACAAATACTCTGTTTATTTTCTGCAATTTGTGAATCAAATGGAAATAGCAAAAAGTATAAAGAATTTATTTTTTCTAAGGATAAAATCATACTATAATTCATTTTCACTGTATATTTCAATAGTTTATTACTTTAAATTTCTAATGAAAAGAACTTTGACACAACTAGACAGAACTTTTCCCATTAGACCCTAATAGATAATAATTTTAATGTTAAATTCTGTCTTGGTTACTTTTCTCTCATTGCTAAGACAAAATACCTGACGTCAAAAATGAAGGAAAGAAAGGTTTATTTAGCTCACAGTTTGTGGAAGTTTCAGTCCATAATCAGCTGGCTCCAAGACAGGGTGGCACATGGCAGAAAGCAACAGTTCATGACTGCAGAAAAAAGGAAAAGCAGCAATAACAAAAAGGGAGGAGCAGCAGCAAAAACAAGCCTCTTTCCCTCGTATTATATGCAGGCTGCTTGCCCCAAGGTGGTGTTGCACTCACACCCACAATCCCAGCTTTGGACCATGAATCAGTCACAAACTGTAGAAGCCCACCTCATGACTGCATGAGGCTTTGGGGGGATATCTAGATACAAAACATAACAGATCCTTATAGGTAACAGATACTTTTAAAGCTCAAAACTAATACTAATGCAATGAGTACTTTTAAAACATAAAATAAAAGTGGGGTGTGTTGGTAACATACCTGTAATCCCAGTTCCTCAGAAGGCTTAGGCAGGATCATAAGTTCTTGGCTAGTCTGGGCAACTTAACAAGCCTACCTCAAACAAGGGTTGTTTTAAAAAGGAAAGAAAAAGAGAGAGCTGGAAATGTAGTTCTGTAGTAAAGTGCTTACTTGGCATATGCAAGGCCCTGAGTTCAATTTCCAGTGTAGCAAAAAAAATAAAATAGCTGGAGGTCTAGCTTAGTGGTAACATAAGGCTCTGGGTTCAATCCCTAGTATAAAAAAGCAAGAATATTTTAGTATTATTTATGATGGGAAATGATTAATATACCAATTTTTAAATTACTTAGATATTATGATTAAGAGCAATTTCAGGTGCCAGAATTTATGGTGGTTAAAATTATTACTGGTATTATTTTCTATATACAGAAAAAGGGAATTCATCGTTGTTCAAAATGCAGATTGCAGTTTTTGACCTGCAAGGAGAAAAAAGTTCACAGCGCACAACATTGTACATTTTTAAAGCCTAAAGAACTAGAAGGATTGCCGCCTGGAACAAAGGTAAGTATTAAGTATGTTGTATTTTAATATTTTTATAATAAAAATAAATTGCCTCATTTTGTCTATTGAATGTAATCTGAAAATTGACTTTTGATTGTTAACATTGTAATTTTAGTTTTATCATTCTTAGTCATGGAAAGAAAAACTTCTGACCGTTGGGTGTGTGTGTGTGTATTTTGCAGTCCTGGAGAATGATCCCAGGCCTTTATACTGAGCTATATCCTTAGCCTTTTTTACTTTTTCTCTCTTTTTTTGGCCTTTTTAAAAAATTCTAATTCACCCTACCATAGACATTAATTTTGCCTTTCAGTTTTCTACAATTTCCAACTTAAACCTGTATTTAATGCCGCTTAAACCTGCTAAAGGCATTAACTGATTGCTTTCCTAACTCTAAGGATTATACAGTTTTAGTATAAATATATATAGCATATTTTTGTAAAAATTTGGCAAAACTAAATAAGCATGCCTTGTTTTAAGTCTTTCACTGTTTCTAAAATCTGACATAATGCTACTTTCACTGTTTCTAAAATCTGATATAATGCCCAAAAAATCTTGGTTGTCACTCTTAAGTTACAACAGTCTTTCTAAATTGCCTCTCACTTCTTATATAACAGTCAATAGAAAAACCAAAGAAATTATGCTGATCTTAGTCCTCATCTTTGACACTATAAAATGTGAACCTTTTTAAAAAATGAAGCAAATACATCCCAAAATCAATACATTCAAATGAGCTAAGTTCTGAAGGTAGTCACTTTGGAAGGCTAATGTGTCTTAGCTACACTACCACTGCACAAAACACCTTTCAATTTTTGGGGGATTGCCCTCAAAGCCAAGTGTGTACTTCTGAATTACCTCAAAATTAGATTGAATTTTTGGGAACTGTCACCTGGTGCCAAATACTGACATTGCTGTTTTTTTTTTTTCAGCAATGTATAGTTAAGAAGTTAATAATTTGTGTTTCTTAAATTAACCCTGAATGCAGTTGCAAAAGAGCAAACACATGAGATTTTGGGTGATGGTAGGTTGCTGGCATGAGAAAACAACCAGCATGATCACTGTGCAGTATAACATTCACTTAGCTGTCAGTGTTCTGGCATATTTGTTTAAAGTGACATTTTGAAAGTTAAGCTGTTCTTTTTAAAAGGAGTATCATTCATTCATTCATTCATTCATTCATTCATTTGTCCTTTTAAGACAGGGTCTCGCTATACAGTTAAGGCTGGCCTTGAGCTCACTTTGTAGCCAAGGCTGGTCTCGAACTTGCAACAAACCTCCTGCCTCAGCCTCCCAAGTGCTGGGATTACCAGCGTGCGCCACCACACTCTGGCTTAGGAATCACATTCTTAAAAGAATTTTATTACTTTAAAGCATCACTGTCAAAGTGTTTTATTGTAAAGTAGTTCTTTTTTTTTGTGGTACTGGGGATCGAACTCAGGACCCTGCGCTTGCTAGGCAAGCACTTATTCCACTGAGCTATATCCCCAGCCTGTAAAGTAGTTCTTATTTTATCAATAAAGACTACTTCTAAAAAATCTTGAAAACAAGTAACATATTTGCTTCCAAAATTTTTAATCTTTAACTGAAGATAAAATAATTTGAAATTGCTAAGGTACTACCCCAAATATAAAACAGAAACACATCACAAACCAAATATGGGAAACAATGAAACCAGTTATAATTTCTAAGCTGTACGGTTTTTTTTGTGTGTGTACTAAGTACACTTGAATTTTCAAAGCGTATTTCTTTAACATGTTTATTGAAAAGCAACTATACTTCCACTCGATGGTAACAAATGAAACAAAACACAACCATAACAAGAGTATTAAAATATAAAATAGTGCTGGGTGTGGTGGTGCACACCTGTAATACCAGCACTTGAGAAACTGAGGCAGGAGGATCATTAAGAGTTTGAGGCCAGCCTGAACTGCATAGTGAGACCCTGTCTCAAAAAGACCAGAAAATATATAGAGAGAGATAGATGTAAAATAGTGATAAATCTCACCACAAAATTTACAAGACCTATATACAGAAAGCTAGAAAGCATTATAGATAAATTAAAAATTTCAGGAAGCATTTTTTGTTTTTGTTTTTGGTTTTTTTTTGTCTTTTGGAGACAGGGCCTTGCTATGTACTGCAGGCTGGCCATGAGCTCACTTTGTAGCCCAGGCTGGCCTCAAGCTTGTAACAATCCTCCTGCCTCAGCCTCTTGAGTGCTGGAATTACAGGTGTGTGCCACCACACCCAGCTCTGAAGAAACATTCTAAAGTGAAAGACTTGAAATCATTAAAACCATTTTGAAAAGGAAGAAAATCTTTGGAAGGCTAACATGCCATTTCCAGAATTAATATACATTTATAATCATCTTACTCTTTCAGCTTCTCACACTAGGGGGATAATACGATGCTTGCACATATGAGTCTGATTTATTTCACATTAGGTATGGGCTCAATTTGCATCCATACACCTATAAAAGTCTCCAGTTTATCTTTTTTGTGGTTGAATAATATTCTTGTCTAATTGCACTAGGTAAGGTTTCCAGAACTATGTTGAGTAAGAGTATAGACACTGGACATCATTGTCTTGTTCCTAATTTTAGAGTGAAAGCATTCAGTTTTATATTTGATGCCAGGCCTGGTGGCGCACGCCTGTAATCCCGGCACTCAGGAGGTTAAGGCAGGAGGACCATTCTAAGCTCGAGACCAGCCTGGGCTACAAAGTGAGTTCAAGGCCAGTTTCAACTTCATAGGAGACCCTGTCTCAAAAAAAAGTATTATATTTGCTGTTGATTTGTCATGGATGGCTTTTATCAGATTGAGATAAAGACCATCTATTCCAATTTTCTATAAGGTTTTTATCATGAATGGGTGCTGGGCTTTATTAAAAGCTTTTTCTGCATCTATTGAGTTGATCATATGATTTTTGTCCTTGGCTCTGTTAATGATGGTGTATTACATTTACTGACTTACATATATTGAAACATCCCTGCATCACTGGGATGAATCCCTCTTGGTCATGGTGTATAATCTACTTGATGATTTGCTGCATTCTGTTTGCCAGTATCTTATTGAGGATTTTTGCATCTATTTTGCACTTGTTTTATTTTCCTGATAAGGGTGTTTCCTGCTATGAATTTCCCTTAGAACTGATTTCCTCGTTTCCCATGAGTTCTGGTATGTTGTACTATCATTAACATTTAATTATAGAAAGTAATTTCTTTAATTTCATCTGTGACTCATTGATTGTTCAGGTTTGGTGTTTTCTGTGTAATTTTGAAGTCCTTGTGGTTTCTTTTGCCATTGATTTCCAATTTCATTACACTGTGCTCAGATAATATGCATGGGATAATTTCAGTTCCTCTGCATTCACTAAAGCATGTTCTGTGAGCTAGTATGTGGTCTATTTTGGGGAATGTCTTGTGTGCAGCTGAGAAGAATGTGTATTCTGATGCTGTGGGGTGAAGCACTGTAGACATCTAAGTCCATTTGTTGAAAAGTTTGGTTCAGTTCTAATATTTCATGATTGATTTTTCTTGTCTAGTTGATCTGTCTTTTTGTATTGAGATTCCTCAGTACAGTTGTATTAGAGCTTATTTGATATTTCATGTCCATTAATAATTGTTTTGTATAGTTGGGTGTACTGGTATTTGTTGCATGTATATTTATAATTGTTATCTCTTCCTCTTGGATTGTTCCCTTTATAAAGATGTAATGATCTTCTTGGTCTCTCTTAGTCAATCTTGGCTTGAAATTCACTTCATCTACAAATAGAATAGCTAACCCTGCTTTTTCTGGGTTCCTGTCACATGGGAGTATTGTTTTCCATCCTTTGACTTTTAGTCTATGAATTTCTTTTTGAATTGAATGTGTTTCTTCAATGCAGCATATTGCTGGATCTTATTTCTTAATTCATTCTACTAGTCTGTGTCTTTTGATTGGTAAATTGAGATCATTAATACTGGTTTTAACAGATAAATGCATTGATTTATCCTTGTCACATTATTTTCCTATTGTTGGCTCCTCCCCCTTTTTTTCCTTCCTTCTTGCCCCGTGCTGTTTAATTGGTTGCCTTGCCTGGTAGATTCCTTCTGTTAGGGTTCAAGAAGTTGTAGTCCTTGTTATTTCTTTCTAGAATGTCCTGCAAAACTTTTTGGAGTGCTGGTTTGGTGATCAATTTCTACTGTTGTTCTTTGTCCTGACAGTATCTTACTTCACTGTCATTTTTGAAAGATAGTTTTGGGGATACATTATTCTGGGTTGGAGGTTGTTTTCCTTTAGAGCTTGGAAAACTTCACTCCAAGCTTTCCTTGACTTGAGCGTTTCTGCTGAAAAACCAGTTGTGATTCTAATGGGCTTTCCTTTATAATTTGGTTCTTTTCACTAGCAGCTTTTAATATTTTATCCTTGTGTTTAGTTTCTGGAATCTTGACTATGATACGCCTGACTGTAGATGTTTTTTATTATAGCTAATTGGAGTTAAACTACCAGGGAAGTTTTCTGCAATGACATCTGTGAATACTTTTTATTAATATCATCTGTGCTATCTTGTGCATTTTCATTGACTCCACTCAATCTTAAGTTCTTCTTTGTGTCATCTAGCAGTTGGTGGATTGATTTCTCATGATTCCTTGCTATTTTTAAGAAATCTTTCTTTTCCTGATTATTAACCACAAACATGTCTTTTATACTTGAGATCCTGTCCTTACATTGGCTCATTCTGCTGTGGATACTTTCAATGGAATTTTTATTCTGCTGGTTTTCTGCCTAAGTCTGTCTTAGGGATTCCATTTCCTTCCTATGTTGAGCATTCATGGCTTCCATCATTTCATCATTTTTTTAAGCTCCTCTGTTTTTTATCTGTATGTCCTTCAGAGTCACTAAGCATGGTTTTCATTGTGGGCACCATCTCTCTACTTAACTGAGAAATTATTTACGATTTTAGTTTTTCTGAATCCTCATTCAATTGCTTTGTTACCACTGCTTCAGAGAGGCCAGGTGGGTGGCATTCAGATTGTCCCATCTCATTGGGCCCTGGGTTTGCCTTTGGTGAACTGAATGTCTGAGGTTGCATCTTAAGTGTCTTCTCATTTTCTTTTTTCTTTTTTTTTTTTTACTTTAATTCCTGGGTTGATGCTTGTAAATTGCCTATGGAGAGTTGTTTTATTGCTCATATTTAAAACCTTTTGGAAATGAGTACTTCTCAGAGGCATTGTTCCAGTGTAGCTAGTTTGGGAGTTTTGAGTCTATTGCAAGATCCTATCTCTTCAGCTTATTGAGAATGAGATGTTGCTACCTGCTTGGTCCAGCTGCTGGTTCTTTGTTACTGTGCCACAGTACCTTCCCTGACCCTTAGTCAATCTCAGTCTTGTGGTACCAGGAAGAACAGCTAGTTGGAACAATTATGCCATCCCTGGCTATAGTAGTACCACCAGCAACAACAGTATCATGAAACACAGCCTAGAAATTGATAGACTGAGGTAACTACCACTTTGCCACTTTTAACCATATGAAGCAGATTTTTGGTTATATAACAAAATCTAAAACAAATTAGAAAATTATATGCAGTATATAAGTCCTTAATATGTCAATTTTACCCTTAGGAGTAAAATTTTAAAGGAATTAGGGAAAGAATAGAGAAGTAGAAGAAGAGAAAGAGATTAGATTAGATGAAAGTCTACAGAACTAAGGGGTATCATGCTAACTTTGGGAAAACGGCAAAATCTGGTACAGAAGACAGAGAAGAGAAGAAAGAAATAAAAGGTTGAACAGAACAACAACCACAAAGAGACTATAAACCATGTTCATACTCATAAAAATAAGATCAAACAATGAAGGAGGAAAGAAAATCCCACTTCAGGTTTGTCTGCTCCCACTGGTAGACAGTGGGTGGAGAGAGTTCATATCTGTGTTGATTTATCCCAGAAGCCAGCAGCTTTATAGCAGAGTGCTAGATAATCTCAGTGAGCCTATACCTTTATTTCCCCTAGAGTTCAGGCTATGTTCTGGTTGTGAGAGCAAAACCAGACCCTTTCAGCCTGGATGAATCAGTTCCTCTTTTGCAGACTAGAACTCAGATGGGAGCCACTAGATGGACCCAGCAGTTGTTCTGAGTTCTGAGCTCAGTTGGTCTCTCGCCAAGATGGCTCCCAGACAGTAGCTTTCTCCTGTGGGATGACTGAGCCCCAATGCTGACCCCTATCCAATGCAGTCCACGTCCACCTCTCCCCTCTACTGCTGCATCTCTCTGTGCAGACCTCTGGCACTACCATCAGTC
>PVLD010020193.1:0-34507 GCA_004027595.1 Dinomys branickii
TTTTTGGTTTTTGTGTTTTTCTGTTGTTGAGAGGATTAATTGTCTGACCAATTTTGCATGTCTGTATATGGGTTCATATATTTACACTTCGAAGATATCAATGGATAAAGCAATAACCACTGTTGAGATCATGTCACCTTGTCTATAGATCAGTTGTGATTGTACTATTTTTTATGCTAATTGGTGTCTGTTTGTTAATGTTTTTTGTACTTTTATTTTTTTTTAATAAAAAAAAAGTAAATAAAATAAAGTAAAATAAAATAAAATGGGTTAGGGGTGGTACAATTAAATATAAAAGCTGTGGGTTCAACATCCAGTAATGAAGAAAAATGAAACAAAAAGAAAATCCTAAGTTTCATATGGAATCACCTAAGATCCCAAATAGTCAAACCAATTCTAAGCATCACTCACATGACTTTAAAATTACTACAAAGTCAGGGGTGGTAGTACGTGCCTATAATCTCAGCACTCTGGAGGCTGAGGCTGTAAGTTCAAGGCCAGCCTGGGATACAAAGTGAGTTCAAGGCCAGCCTAAAGGGCATAGTGAAACCCTCATCTCAAAAATAACAAAAAAACAAAAGTATATATATATTTTTGCAAAGCTATTATGATCGATATGAACCAAAAGAACAGCATAAATAGCCCAGAAGTAACCTACACATTTGCAGTCAACTGATTTTCCACCAGGATCCCAAAAACAGACAAGAGAGTAAGGCCAGTATCTTCAGTACCTGAATTCACATACAGAAGAATAAAATTAGAACCTTATCTCACACAAGATATACTAACCAACTCAAAATAAAGACTTTAAAAACACATGCTTGAAACCATAAAGTTAGTAAAAGAAAGCACAGAAGAAAAGCTGCATATGACATTGGTCAGGGAATAAATTTTTAGATATAACTCTAAAAGTACAAGCAATAAAAAGAGATAGATGGGGTTACATAAAACTAAAACACACTTTGATGCAGCAAAGGAACAGAGTGAAGAAACAACATACGGAATAGGACAAATCTACAAGCCATACTACTGATAAGAAACAATTTAAAAATTCAAACGGAAACAGAAGCGACCCAGAATAGGAAAAATAACCCGCAGAAACGAAGTAAAGCTGGAAGGATCACAACCCATGGCATCACCAACGTCTCTACAGAGTGTCTCTCTCCCTCTGGCTCTTCCACTCTCTCTCTGCTTCAGCATCCATGAGGCGAGCAACATTCCTCTGCCAGGCCCTTCTGCCATTATGTTTCTGTGCTGAAGCCACCTGTAGTGTCCACAGACTGAAAGTATGAGCTAAATAATCCATCCTTTAAGTTGCATGTATCAGGCATTTTGTCCCAATAATGGGAAAAGCTGACCGATACAAGGTGGGAGTGTAAGTGCAATTAAGAAAACTGACATAGGATAAACGGGATAGACATGTGAGATACAATGACCAGAAAAGGCTTCTCTATTAAGTAACATTTGAACAGAACACAGAATTACATGTGAACATCAGCCATATATGAGTGTGATCAAATTTCATTAAAAGATACACTGCCTTAGCCCCCTCCAAAATACTTCCCCTCACTTTGATCACTTCTTATTTTGGAGTGTTGTTAGTTGCATCATTGTGATTGTCTTGTTGTCCTCAATCAATATACAATGTTTACCTTTCATGCTTCTCTCAACTTTAGAGAAGAGCCAGAAGTGCAGACCCAGTGAATAAGGCAGATGAAACACACCATAATGTTTTCACAAGCCTACCTATTGTTGGATAGCACTTGGTGGCAGCATTCAATACACATTTTATTATACCTCACAAAGAATCTTATGAAAGAGACTTGAGTAAGCAGCAAGAACAGCATAAATATGTTTGAAGTGAGGAGCATTTTTTTTCATTTTAATGAGAATTTTTAAAAACCCCAGAAATGATATAGAATTTAAAAACAAGATAGAAAAATAATGATGGTTATTATACTGTTATCTTCAAAGTATTTTTCAGATGTCCAGATACAGCTGTGCAAAATTGATCAAACAATAGAAGTATTAACTATTCCTTTCAATAAACTAATAGAAATTAGCAGTACAATTATCTTACCATTTTGTGTGTGTGTATATATATATTTTTTTCTTTTCTCCTTTCTTCTGTCCTCCTTTCCCCCACCCCAGTTGTTCTTTCCTTTTGAACAGGTTCTTTCCCTTTCACAGTATCTATTGTACCTTTTGGATCTCATTTTCTCTTTTAGTTGCTTACACTACCAAGGCAATACGATGTTTACACATGTGAGTCTGATTTATTTCACTTATGAGTATGACCTCTAGTTGCATCCATTTACTTATAAAAGTCTCAAGTTTATCTTTCTTTATAGCTCAGCAATACTCCACTGTATAAAACTATATCATTTTCAGAGGAGTACTTTGAGAGGGATTAGTGACAGTGTGTCATCTTTGTAGTAATTTTTAAAATTTAAACATTGACTATATTTTTTTATCACATCTTGTAGATACCTAGGCATAGAACATTCCAGTTAGAGAGAAAGGGAAATGTCAGGGCACTCAGGTGCTTGTGAGTGCCATGTCTGAAAAACAACGAAGAGGCCAATATGGTTAGAACAGAATGGGTAGGGTGCAGTGGCAAAAGATGAGGTCAGCAGGATATTCACAATCAAGCTCAAACAGAGCCTCCGAGGTTACAGTAAGCACTTTGAAATTTAATCTGAATGAGACAGGAAGTTTATGGAGACTTTGGGCAGATGAACGACACAATGTAATGTAATTATAAAAAGATCACTCTGCAATCTGTCTTGAAAACTACAGGTGGCCCAGGTGGAACCCTGACAGTCTACAGTAACCCAAGGTGGGACTGCAGGTGGTAAGGACTGTAATAAATGACCTGATAACAAGGGTTCAATTTTCATTTATACACACACACTCACCCAGCATGTATACACTCCCCTGTAAGACTTGTATATGAGTAAACAGGGAAATTAAGGTCATAGAATATAATGTAAGTATAATATATGAAAAGTAAAAACAATATAAAGTCAAGAGATGAAAAGATTAAAGATAATTAAGTCCAAACACAGAAGCACACTCAGAAGATAAATGACAAGTACTAAATATCTACAATTCACATCATACAGAGCTAATCTCCCTAATTTATAAAGAGCTCATCTATTATTTAAATATGTATATATGACAAAAACAGAATACTAACAACCCAAACATGAGCATAACCAGCAAGGCCATCAAGAGATAATTCATAGAAAAGGGTAACAACAGAGATACAAATGAAAAAACTCCACCTCACTTAAAGTAAGGAACATACTTATAAAAACACAAAAGGAAAACACACACATGCACATACACCACATGTCTCTGCAATGCAATAAAGTAGTTCCCTTCCAGGAATTTAGTCTGTAAATATAGTTGTATGCATAAACTTGAACATCTCTACAGGCTTCTTTTTTATTAAATTTTAACAGGTTATAAAATTAAGGTTATGTTTCCTCTAATCAGCTGCACAGCTTCCTTAATGCAAAATGTTTATTACTAAATGTTTATTAAGATCTCACTATGTGCAAGGCACTACGGTACATGTGGGTATGTGATTACGAACAAAGCAGTCCCTAGTTTCATGAATCTACAATAAACATCTAAACAAGCTACACATGTGCAAACATTCATATCCATTAAAATTTCTAACATTCAACTCACAGTACTTTGCCTTTTTACAGAGAACATCTCTTTAAACTTTGCAAATGTATTAATGTACAAAAGAACATTGTCTTGTAAGGTCTGTTACCTGGCAGTACTATATCAGGTTAAGCTGTCTTTTCTAATTCTGATGTATTGTTTACTTTATTTGTACAAGGGTATATCTTTGCTAAGTTAATTGAATTCATAGGGTATTTGCAAATAAACACATAGATGGCTAATCAACACATAGCAAGCGAGCTTCTTCAGTTCTTAACAAGTTTCTTTTAGCTTCCTGAGTTCACAGCAAGTTTCTTAGAACACCTAAAAATCTGAGAATAGTAGGAACTAGAAAGGTAAATAGTATGATAAGTGTTCATTACAGTCTGAGTACGGTTTTACTCGTTCTTTCTAACCTTACTGACATTACCCCCCTCCTGCTTCCTTCTGTCCTTGCTACCTACCTCTCCACATTATTGACCCATACTGTGTCACTGTCTGATCTCCACTTAAAAACAGGTTCAGCAGAAAGCTCACATGTAGAACAAGTTCGGTTAAATACCAGAAGTGATAATCTCATTCACTCTATAGAATTTTAATAAACATAGCCACAATCATATAGGAAGGCCATGTGGTTACGCGGTATTCATTGTTAGATGAAAACTACTAAATACAAGCTCTATAAAGATTATCCTTTCAGATAAATGATTTCTGCAAATAAACTGGTTCTCAAACCAGAAATTCGAATTCTTTAACACTTACATGTCTAAGGAGTAATTCTAGAATCCAGTTTAGAAGTTCAACTGGTAGATTTTTCCTTTGTTCTTTCATTAACTTCTTTAAAAAATGTACAATATCTATTAGCAGTTTCTCATCTTCAGTGCAAGCAGGAAGCACTTGTAAAAACCTATAATAAGGAAGACAACGAGGATATAAGTATTTAACACATTTCCCATGACCATACTATGTTTCAGATACTACTCTAGAGGCCATATAAATATACACAAGAAAACAGGGCATCTTTACAACCTTTAACAACCCAGATCTGTATTGGAGGAAACATGACCAATTAAATAATAAAACTGGCAACGATAAATAATATAAAAGATAAATGCCAAACTCTGAAAAAGTGCCAAATGAATGCCAAAGAGAAAAACAAGTGCCTCTAACTTACCTGAAAAACTTGTTCCTTCATGCCAGAATTGTCATGTTTCATGGATTTAAAAAAAAAAAAGTATTTGAAAGCCACTTCTGACCAAGTTGGAAGAGTAAGGTAATACAGTGAGGGAGGAAATACATTGCAAGGATGCCATCACAGTTGTGTGACAAGTAAAAATATCACTGAAAGTAGACATAGGAAGGACTTACATATTTTTGTAAGTTCAAGTAAAAGGGCACAAATCAATTTTCTGAGATTCTAAAAAGAAAATGGTACAAGAGAGCCAGAAAACCAGTAGATAAGAAAATTTTTATGAAAAAAAGTTTGGAAATGTGTTTCTTTATTAAAAGATAATCAGGAATAGAAGTGTAAGAGATTTATTTGTAATGTCTTTGTTTTTAAAAATTGAAAGCAATTATATCAAAATATTAATGAGCATTCATAATACTTAACATAAAATCCAGCATTTATTGAGCACTGGACTGTGCCAGACTTTGTTCTAAGTTTTTTCAATCTTCATAAAGTTGGTAGCTCTATTTCAAAACTGGTAAAGCTCAGGCACAGATATGGTTAAGTAGTTTTTCCTATAGTTACATGGCTACTAAGTATTATAACATCAAAGCTAATTTAAACAGTCCAGCACCATGGCTATATTATCTTACATCTGTAGGGCGTAATAGGGTATTTGACATTATTATTCTCTTACTTGTCTTTATTTAAAATCCCTACCTTCCCAAAATAACATTCAGCAGAGATGATAAGAAGAACTTGTTATGACAAGTGCCAAATTTAAAAAATATTTCCAAAGGACAGATGAAAGGATAATTTTAACAATATGAAATATGCCAACCATCAAAAACCATAACTCTTCTATAATATCCAAGATGATCTGAAAATATAACCTCTGCAGACTCATTTTATAATTAGTTTCCATATTCTTTAAATCCAAGTGCAATTATCTCTTTCATTTGCTGAAAAACACTGTACTAACTTGAAGCTTTATCAGTGTACCTAACACGTTTTCTGCCTCCATCCTACTTATCCTTTGTGCCTTGAATTAAACTTTATCCTATAAATAACTCTCTGTCCATTTAGGTAAGATCAGGTACCCTCCAGTATAGTTTCCTAACAGACTTCCCTTTGAAAGCATTCTCAGTGTTGATTAACCTTTTAGCTGCCTTCACTGCAAGTTCAATAAAAAGAGGGATTCTGTCAGTTTTGCTTATTGCTAAACATTCTACTAGAGTCTGGCATGTAAGAGGTAATCAATAAACGTTTGTCCATGATGGAAAAGCACTACAAAGAAAGAGGCAACAGCCCTTTTATTCCCACCCTTTTCAGCCCATACCAGTGTGGCCCATAAAAGGCATAATGTCTACACCACAGAGAGAATCCTAAGGTAGTATTAACAAGTGAGAAGTCTGAAATAACTGAAAGCATTTGGAGCCCGAGGGAGAAAAAGTAGAAAAGAAATTACAGTTATGTTTAAGTAACATGAGTTATCACATATGAATACAGGTAGGATTTATTCCATGTGTGGTTAAAGGATACACTCATGGGTAAAATTACTAGGTAGTGGTCCAAACGAAGAACTTGTTATTAACCATACTTCTAAGACACAATGATCATCCTTAAAAAGAGCTATTCATGCTGAGGGTACATGGTCACTTGACAGGGATATACAGAAGGGAATTCATCAAGTCCCTAGCTGATCTCTCAAACCCATCCAATCTAACTAATCAGGAGTAAACTGTACACTGTGCCATATGATACATGTGAGGATATAAGAAAGAATGTAATAAAGCCAGGCACCTAAGTGGAGAAAACATATTTAAATAACTTTAGCAATTATAGGTCTCAGGTCTGCCATATGACAATTACTGTGGTAATTACAATTCTGTAATATGTTACAGAGTAAAAAGATATGGAACCAAAGCCCAAAAATGAGTAGATACTTACAGAATTGTCAAGGAATTAACTATACAAAGGCATGGAATTATAAAATGAAAGTGCATGCCCTAGAACAAAGATGGCGAATCTTTTACAGCTTTCAGTGATAACAAACAGCTAGCCACAGCATCCATGCCGTAAGTTTGCCACCACTGTCCTACAATATCAAACAGTTTCATAAAACTATAATACATGCATACTTCATAACTACTGTGTATGTTAGAGCCAAGATATTCAGCTGAAGAACCAGCCAAGTACCAGATCAGACAGGAGCTTCTGTGCTATGCTATAGGACAGTAATGGCAAAGTTTTTAGAGCTTGCAACAACACAATCTGCTGCAGCATGAATGCCATAGGTTTGTCACCACTGCTATAGGGTTTTCAGTCTGGTATGCCATGGCAGAGGTTCCACAGGTGACATGTACGTAAAAAGGAGCATTTTGGAAGCAATATAGTAGTAGATCAGGATAAAAACAGAAAAAATAAAACCATTCTGCAGTCACTGTGTAGTCCAGATGAAAAATGGTAAAAGCCTCTGCTAGATTGTAGCAATAGGACTTCTAGTAGAAAAGGGGTAAAAAAGGCTTTAAACATGAAAAATCAAAAGGAAATGGTTAAAGAAGACTATAGATACCTCTAGGAACTTACAATTCTACTGAACCATGACTATCACATATACTTATTCCTAAATGTACTCCTTTGGGGGACTTTACTTAGAGATATACAGATAGAGACAGAGATATATAAAGATAGATATAGGTATATAGACACAGATACATATACTTAAAATTACCCTGAAAGTATATTTACTGATATAAAAATATCTAAAATATGCTACTTTGAAAATAAAAAATCACTACACAAGTATAATCATGCTTCTCTATACTGTTCTCTATACTGATATAATTCGAAATAATACACAAAATTTTAAACTAAGCTTATAAAAAGTTATTTCAGCAGTTTATATAGTCATAATTCACAGGGAATTTTCACTCTAAATATTTTTTTTGCTTTAAGTGCTGGCTAGCTAGTTGTCCAAAACCACGATATTCCTTCAACTGAGTAAAAGCAAAAGAAAAACTTCCCAAAGTCCCATCTATTTTATGCACATATACACACTGATACATGCATACGCAGCTCTCCCCCTACACACACAAACACACCTCTACACACACTAGTTCTGGGAGTAAAAATATTTCTTTAAATTTTTTCTGAACAAGGTATATTCTGTGATATACTGATAACTTCCTTAGTAAAATATAGTATAGCAAAAACATGAGTGTAATTTATATATTATGCAGCAGTATCTATGCTACACATACTGACCTTAGAAACCAAATAAAAGAGAAAAAAATACAGTTGTCCCTCATCAATGGAGGGTTTGTTTTAAGACTCCCTGTAGATAACAAACTGTACACATGCTCAACAGGCAACTGCATAGTACTTCCATATAACATAAGCAATCCTCTTGTGTGTGTGTGTTGTGTTGTGTATAAATATATATATATATATATATATATATATATATATATAACCTTTTAGAATTTACAAGAGCTAATACAATGTAAATACTTTGTAAGGAGTTGTCACACTATTGTTTAGCAATAAAGTAATAAGAAAAAAATCTCTATTGATAGAGACATGGGATTTTTTTCATAGTATTTTCAATTCTTATTTGGTTGAATCCACAAAAAAAAAAAAAAAACACCTACTATTTACGGGTATTGAAAGCTGACTGTGTATCAAATACACATACTTTGAAATGACTTACAAGTAGAAAGGAGATACTAGAGGAAAGGGTCTGGGGGAGAACAAAAGGACAGCAGATAATGAGGGGGAGAGTGATCAAAGTATGTTACATGCACATGTAAATAACAAAATAAAACTCACTAGTCTGTATGGTCAATATGCACCAATAAAAAATAACACTTTTTACTCATGCTAGCTACGGGGTCAATCCACTATAACAATGCAGGGCTTACATATAGGTACTGCTACTAGGCAGTTTGAACTGCTGTAAACGCTTTCACTTATCTGTACTAAGAGCCCCTCAACATATTTTCTCAGACTATTTCTATGGTTTTAATACACATTATTGGCTTTTACCATAAAATTCTCTTTCTGTTTCTATTTCTTGCAATAAACAGAATTGTATCAAATTTATTGAGACCTCAGGGTTTATTCACTCCTCAGTTGACAAAAATATTTCAAAATAATGGGTTGACATTTAAAAATTGACTAGGGAGGAGGGTGCTGATTTGTTGTTCACTGATTTGCATCATTTGAACATCCCCAGTAAGGGCAATATCTAACTATAGTGTGACATGGAGTTTGAAAGAGATGCTCAGAAGCGTACCATTATGCAGGGTATTTTTATAAAACACATACATTAGAAATCATCTCATGAGCATAGATAATAAAATATTATAACAATTAGAAAGTAATGATTTTTTCATATTCATTATCTTTACTTTCAAATAATTTAACTATAACATACAATTTTTAAGAGTAGCTTAGAAATTAATTTTCAAACCCCCTGAAAATTTAGCCATCAGATCTCACACAAGGCAGTACTGGCTGGCTCAGGCATATTGCCAGAAAAGACCAATTGTTGAAGGAAAATGAAATAAAGGAGTTCACACTTTGGAAACTCATTTAACCTAGCATTTTTAAAAATTGTAGGCTTTATCTTTAATAAAAAAGTTATATAGTTTACACTAAAATATATAAAGTCACATGAAAAATAAAATAAAAAACTGAGTACAGCAGTTGCTTATCAGTCTTGGTGCAGATGCAAGAGTCTTCCCAATAACAATTAAAGGACATACACAGGGCAATTACCTTCATGAAACTAAGGGTAAAAAGAAAAATGAGATAATTTTCTTGAGAACAAATGAAAAACAAAACAGCCTATAGCAGATGTACTGAAACTAGTAATCGATTCTCTGATGTTGCAATTTAGTTACAATACAAACAGGAATAAACTCTCAGTTTTTTGCCCGTCTTATCTTGATTATTTGCTTTTGTGAAAAAAATTTTTCTAAGCTAAAATAACTAAAACTTTTAAAAGCTTATTAATAATTCCTTCAAAATGCAGTGATAAGTTAATATTTCATTTTTGCTACTAGTATTTCTTGCAGATAACAAAAATCCTAGAATTTGCTTTCTATAAAAAACATTTCTCTCATGATAGCAAGAGTAAGAATATTGCTCTTATCTTCAAAGGTTTGGGGATGAATCCAAATACAATTCAATCCAGGTCTTTAAAACTGGCAGGATTATGCTTATACTAACCTGTTTAGTGCACTGTGCCAACCCAAGGACTTCAAGGTAACCCCACATGGGCTGGTGCCTCCCTTTAAAGACAATTTGTCATTCAGAAGATAAAAACTCATCCTTGTGACAGCAGCCCTAACATCCCTGTGGGCTCCAGCCTGAACAATGGAGTGAAAGCAGTCCTGCAAGCCGCTAGCTGTGTGTGTTATCTTCAGAGTGAGGATGTCCACTGCGGATAGCTTCAATGTATCTGAAAATCTAGACAAAAAGAAGAAAGATCAACATAGAGCTATCTAAATAAAAGCTCACATTCATTTTTATTATAAACTTTCACCTCCAAAACTGTTTCATTTTCATTTTCTTTTAATTAAACATTGACTTATAGCCGAAAGAAAACTGGTGTGTGCCAGTATTAAGAGTTTTACATTAACATACTAAGTACTTATATTGACTTTTTCCTTCTTATAAAAATATAAAACATTTTTTATTCCTAACAGTCTGACAGATTAGAATACTAAAAAATGCAAAAGTAATCACCATCATAGTAATAACATTCTGCACATACTTATTGAGCTTTATTCTAACCCAGGGCACTTTTGCTAATGATTTAGATCTATTAACTAAACAAACTTCACATAAACTTAGAACAGCAAAAATTACACTGGTATTTAAATGTCTTTTCTGTGGTAATTTGAAAAATAATAAATACATATAGTCTTAAGACAAAGTAAAAAAAAAAAATCTTCCGTTAAAAGCAGAAGCAGGTGTTAGTACCAAGTGAAAAAGCTACTTGACATAAAGAAAAAGGAAATTCTAACTAATTGGTTACAAATATTTAACCATAAATGCTTATTTTGAAATATAACTGCTCACTCTTGGATTTTAGTTTCGGAGTTCATTTGCTTTAGTAGATTATCACTCCCATGATACCAGGACAAGTTCCAGGCTATTCTCAGCATATCTGACACGGGATTCAAGGCCAAACAATCAGCAGATAATGGCAAAACTACTGAGTAAGGGCTCACAGCATGGTGGCCATCTACATGAACTGGCAGATGATACCTAGGGAAAACGTATACAAATAATTACAAACGTCATATATTCTTAAACAGTATTCAAAAAGATGGGCCACAAACTGGGTTAGCTCTGTGCTTCCCACTATATAACAATGCAGACATCTCTTCCACAATTCCTCTTTCTAAATTAGCATAGTTTATACAATGTTTTAATTATTTTTCTATTCTCTAAACTACCAAAAAAACCATCATTTAATGTTTCCTGGGGACTTACTACATCCTATGTTACACTCAACTTGTTGGAGAAATATCTAACACTCCTAAAGTCAGATGTGTCACAGCAAACCAAACATAAAAGTTTCTAGCTACCATATGCATGCCTGCTCTCCATCAGATGTTCTTTGTTCCATCCCATTCATTCACAGTGATGAGGTATGGCACCCATTTTCAAAGATGATCAAAATGAGACTTCCCAAAGATGCTAAAGGAACTGCCTATCGTCAGATGTCAACGAGTGACTGAATTCCAACTCATTTTCTCTTGAGCACAGGTGCATCGTCAGCAAACTCAATAAGAGAACCCAGAAATATTTTTAGATATAAGATGAAATTGAACATCAATTCCTTTTACAGTTAATTTAGCAAATTTAGCAGGACAACATTGCCTAGAATACACAAATGTTAAAATATAATTTTGCTAAATGGGCATCTGAGATGAATATACTCTTCTCAAATGAACAAATACAGATACCAAATAAATATATGAAAAATGCTCAACATCACTGGTCAGTCATTCTAGAGATGCAAATTAAAACGAACACTCAGAGTCCATCTCACCCCAGAAAGAATGGCTGTCATCAAGAAATCAACCAACAAATGTCAGCAGGACTGTGGGGGAAAAGGAACTCTTCACCACTGTTGATGTGGAGTATAGACTGGTATAACCACTGTGGAATTCAGTGTGGAGAGTTCTCCAAAAAATAAGATTGGAGGTCCCATTTGACCTGGCTATTCCCCTGCTCCATATTTTCCCCAAATTAAAAACATCATACCACAGCAATAAATGTGCACCCATGTTTATAGAGGCACAATTTGTTATAGCTTCATCTTAAAACACAAATGCCTATCAACTGAGGAATGGATAAAAGGATGTGGTGCTTTTATACAATGGAGTACAACTACTCAGCTATAAAGAAGGATAAACTTGAGACTTTTATAGGTAAATGGATGCAACTTGAGAATAGACTCAAATGAAATAAACCAGTCTCACATGTACAAACAGAATATTGTTTCCCTAGTGTAAGAACCCAGAAGAGTAAATAAGATCCAAAACATACAACAGATACTGTGAAATGGGAACTCTTTCAAAGGAAAGAGAAACTTGGATAGAGAAAGGAGAAAAGAAGGAAGGGAAAAGGAGAAAGGAAATGTATAGATATATAGAGATATATAGATATATACACACACACATACACATACACAAGATAGTTAAGATAGTTATACCACAAATTTCATTGAAAAGAAATGAAAAGTTCATTGAAAAGAAAGGTTTCTGCTTTTATTGTTTGATCATTTTTCATTCTTGTATCTTGTAATCTGAGCAACTACTTTCAAGATAACAATAAGCAATGTACTAACCATTATAACTCTCTTACTATCTTGTTTTGAAATTTTTTATCATTGTTTTTTTCTCCTTAAAATAAAAAATAATTTTTAAGAAAAAGAAAACAGCAAAAGATTTATGGGGCTATGTCAAAAAGGGCCTATTTAAAAGTACTTAAACTAAACAAATAAGCAACAGTTTAAGCACCAAAAGAAGGATAAAAATAATGGAGAACTTTACAAACACGAACAGTTCACAGCGCTCCAAAAAGGGGGCGGGAGGGAGAAGGCCACCCCCACACAGCGGGGGCTGCGGAGTGCTCCCCCGCAGCCCCGGGACCCAGCCAGGGCGGGAGAGCATCAGCGGGCACTAGACGGTGGGGAGGTCCACAGGGCGGCAGATGCTGGCAGGGCTCACAGTACCTCTGCCAAGGGATAGGCTAGTCATAGCGCTGAAAGTATCACCTACATGAGAAAAACGCTTTTGTACCAATAAAACTAGCATTACCACCTTAAGTGATCATTCAGCATTATCAATAAGAATATAATCATAGAAGTTCCCATCATGGAAGACTGTACAAAATTGGCATATAAACACCAAAAGAGAACATAATAAAGAAAGACAAACAAAAGAAAGATGGAGAGACTCCTCTAGGATGAAAAGTAACCAAGAAATTTCTCTTCCAGCTGTGAATGAAAAATTAACTTCCTAATAAGAACAACTGGAAAAGCTAAGGCATATATTTTCCAAAGCTTTATTCCATGCAGTACCTTCTGATTCCAAAGAAAACTGAGGCCTAACAGGACACATATACAAAAGTATTTCAGAACTTTTCGTAGCCAAATGGGGATAGGATAAAAATAAATAACTAACATTTAGGCCTTGTGAAGGGAAAGAGAGAATAACTATTACAACCTACAAGTATGAATTCCTAAAGAATTACACTCAGGAGCAAAACAGACCATCTTTTACAAAAGACTATGCCCCAACCCTGAATCAGCTCAGTCCAATCCTTGGTTAAATCAAATTCCTTTGCTCATAATCCAATGGCTGCCAGAAGAAAATTCTACCATCTGTTTGCTATGTGTCCTATTCCATTAAAAATTACTACTCTTGCCAGGGCAGAATAAAATGAATTATGGCTTGATACTGGAAATCACCCAAAGGTCCACATATTAAAGGTTGACACACAAGGTGGTATTATTGGGAGGTAGAGAAATATTTAGGAGGTGGGACCTAGTGGGAGGTTTTTATGTCACTGGGGTTGTTCCGTAGAATCCCAGGCTCTTCCTCTTCCTGCCTTATGACTGACATGGGTTGGCTTCATCACAGTCCTGGCGTAATATGATAACTGGAGGCCCAAAGCACACGGGGCCATCAGTCTTGGACTGGAACCTCCAAAACTATGAACCAATAAAACTTTCTCTTATATAAATGCTTCATTATAGTAATACAAAGCTGATTGATACAAAATACCTGGAGGAAAAAAGCTACAGAAATAGCCAATATATCGGAGAAGAACCGGATACTGATGTTATTAGACAAGAACTACAAAAGTGATAGTAATTAATGTTTTTAAGAAAAGCACTGCATGGCAGAGAATATTATCAGAGAACAGAAATCCATAAATGCAATGGAAATTTTTTAAATGAAAGATTAAAATTTCAATTAACCAAAACTCAATAGATAAATTTAATACTATACTGGTCAGAGCAGAAAAGTATCAGAAAACAGGCTGCAAGAAAATAATCAGACTGAAGCAAAAGGAAGAAAACTACAGAAAGAGTATGACATGTAGGATACACTGTGGTTCACGAACTTGATTAGCTCCACAACTCTGGAATAGACAGCCACATTCACATTCTCACAGGACAGATGGCCAGTCACGTTCATCACCAAATGCAGAGTACACAAACAAAAACAAAATTTTGCTGAATGCTTTTGTTTGCGATCTAAACTATTCACAAACAAAAGCATTTGTGAAATGAGATATCACTGTAATTGTTTGAAGTTTTTTCATTGGGAAGCAACGGGCTGAGTTAGCTCTAACTATTCTTTATGTACCTACATAAGCAAACTGAGACTGCATATAAACAATAATTCACAACCAGAAATTTTATCAATCAGAAAACTGCCACAAAATCTTTAAATAGGGTCTTTCCATACTCACCAACCAAATATATTTCCTCTGTCTTACTTCTATGTCAGGCTATAAAAGTCCACTGCCCATACTAGTGCAGTGAAACTCTCTGAACCTCTTGGTGGTTCTCGGTACAGTTGATTCATAAATCATTCTTTGCTCCAATTTTTCTTTTAATATAGAAAAATTATCGCAGGTACACGTGATCAGAGTCCAAGAAAAAAAATAAACAAAACTGGGCAAAAGCACTTTTAAAGAGATACTGGCTAAAAAATTTTGAAACAGCATAAACATCCACCTCAAGTCAGTAAGTCATAGGAGTATTAAGCAGAATAAATACAAAAAATACATAGACATCACAATATAACAAAGACAGAGAAAATTTTAAAGCAGCTAGGAAAAAACAAAAAGCAACACTCACATGAATACTGCTTTAATAATGAACACGAGCTTTCAATGATAGCAAACAGCTGGCTGCACATAGGTTCCCCACCACTGAGGTGAGGTGTGCTGGGCCACAGAGGAAGGAATATCTAAGATACCTACATTTTCTTCAAAGAAGCAACTAGTGACAACTAACTTTTCAACAAAGAATGGACTCCAATTGCCAACCCAAAATTCTATGACTAGTGAAAATATTCTTTAAAATTGGCACAAAATGATTTTTACATTACACATACTTTGGGAGAAATCATTGCTACTATAACTGCACTAAATGAAATCATAAAAGAATTCTACAGAAAAGATTAAAAAAAATCTCAGATGGAAGTAGAGAAACCCAAGAAAAAATGAAGACTAACAGAAAGGTCTACCATACATAAATCTAATAAAAAAATGTTCTAAAGTCCTTGCACTGTTTTGAATGTAGTAAAAATAATTTCTACTTAAGGAAATAAATTACAGTTTAGAGATTTTAATAATATATATGCTATATATTTTATATAGATTCTGCTATATATATCAAAAAAGCCTCATATATAGCTATAATAATGTACTTCTATAAAAAATATACAGAATGCACAAAGGAATATTTATAAATGCATAATTATAATCTAGTAACTGACAAAAATGGAGTAATTTTTAAAATTAATCCAAAAATAAGAAAAAAGAAATGAAAAATACATTGGACAGGTAGAAAATAGGTAACAAACATGTATCCAAAAATATTAGCAATTATAGTAAATGTAACATCCATTAAAATACTACATTTAAAGGTAAATATTATAGTATTGAACAAAAAAATACATAGCTCTTTGAAAAAAAATTAAGGACAGAAAAATTAAAATCACAAGTATGGAAAAATATATCTCTTACAAATCATTAGCCAAATAAAAGCTATTAAAGCTATCCAAGAAACAGATAAAGTAGATTCTAATGAAGAAAACCATTGTGGGACAGCTAATAATCTTACACTGCTCATTAGAATGTAAACTGGTACAATCATTTTGTTATACTGTTTGGTAGTATCTAATACACAAAATATAAATACCCTTTATCACAGCAGGTAGATATGTTCAAGAATGTTCTTTGCAGTTATTTGTTCATAATACCCCAAACAAAAAACAAAAGTGTCCATCAACAATACATATAATTTAACTGCTATATACTCCTTAAGTATTCTCAGAATACTTAACAGTGAGAATGAGCCAAGTAGAGCAAAAAGCCAAATACAAAAATTCACTCTTACATAATTCCACAAAACAATGTACAATAATAAAAATTGAAACAAGATTACATCTTAGAGTGGTAAAAGGCAATGAAAAAGTGAGAAAGTGGATAGTAGTAATCTACTATAGTTTTCACGTTAGTTAGAGGGAATACTTACCTGAGAACAGTACCTGGACTTTATGCTTGTTGAGTTTTATACATCAAGTACAAAACACATACAGAAAAATAATTTACTTTTTTAGAAAGTCTGAATAGGAAACCAAAGGCAATGCATGAGATCCAGTATTTTGCTTTTTCTTTGGTTGGTTGGTTGGTTGGTGGTTTTTTGAGACCCACCATCTAGCCTTGAATTCTCTATGTAGCTCTTGCTGGCCTCGAACTCATGGTGATCCTCCTGCCTGCCTGTCCCAAATGCTGGGATTACAGACCTCCACCACTACGTACAGCAGGATACAATATTTTGAAAGAGTAAATCATGTCTGAAATTTTCAAATGGTTGAGAGGGAATAGTAAATATAAACTTAAAAATATATTTGGAGAGAGAGAAAGCAAACAAACTCATATGTTAAGAATCCTTGAAATGCCAGGTGTGGTGACATACCCCTGTAATCCCAGCACTTGGGCAGCTGAGACAGGAGGATCTTTTCAATTTTGAGACCAGCCTGGGCTACAAAGTGAGTGCAAGGCCAGTCTAAACTACATAGCAAGACCCTGTCTCAAAAGGAAAACAATAATAATAATAAAGAATAGTTAAAAGGTATTAAGTTATACACTGTATATAGTTCTTTCAATTTTTCTGGGCTATTTTCTAAATATTTGAACAATATCAGAATAAAAAGTTGCTGGGTAGGGATATAGTTCCTGAAACCTCAAAATCACAACTGTGCAGGAAATATGAAAGTACTAACTTACATGATTTAAATGCTAAATAAAAATTCTAACAAATTAATAGATTGTGGTTTCCTTATAGGTAATACTATTTCATCCTTAAAGAAAATCAGATATATAAATTTTTTACCTTCTAAAAACTGAAACAGGCAAACTGAAGGCTGATGGCAAAGGTTTACTGGAAGGGTTAACAGACCTATTTCATAAAAGAACAAAAAGAAAAACACAACTGAGTAGACCAAAGGGTTATGCAGTACAACCTGCTTTACTTCTCTGACTAAAAAATAAAATCATGATTGCAATTGGATCTATCACTTAGTACAATTACATGCATGCAACTACTTGGATTTGCTAATGAAGAATTATGCTTTTCTTTTAAAAATCCCATAAAATACACATTCATACAACTTGGTGGATGTATTAGCAGCTGGCCTTTGTGTTCCTCTTCCACTAGTACTGCTCGAGACCAGTGTTCATCAAGTATTACTACCCTTAACATCTTCTTTTTCAGTAATAAAATACTAAAGAAAAAGCCACCAAATTGAATGTACATACTAAAAATATATCCAAAAAAATCACTGCTTTAATTTTGTTGCCAATAATGTTCAAAAATAAAGTTTTACAGCAACTTTATGAGCCACTATGCTTTTTGTTTTTTATTTTTATTTTTTTGCAGTACTGGGGATCAAACTCAGGACTTTGCGCTTGCCAGGCAGGCACTTATTCCACTGAGCTACAGCCCCCAATATGCTTTTTAATAATGCTTATTACAACCTGAAATCAAAGTACTGTGTTTCTTCTAAAATAAAAGCTAGCCGGAAAATAATTAGCCTTCAAAATTAGAGATCAAAAATGCGAGCCCCATAGTGCACACCTATATCCCAGCTATCAGGATGTTGAGGCAGGTGGGGCTCCAAGTTCAAGGCCAGCCTTAAAGTAGAGTGTGACCCTGTCTCAAAAAGACCAAAAAAAAAAAAAAAAAAAAAAAATGCCCACTCCAAACAACGTATCCTTGCCTTACCTGCCAGCACTATTCTTGTTTGGTGGCTACTCTGTAAAGCAGGTAAGGCAAGGATAGGCTAACTGGGGCTGGTAATTTTGATCTCTAGGTTTCAAGGATGATTATTTCCTGGTGAAGACTTATTCTGGGAGAAAAAATGTATATATGTCTAACACGGAAAGCTTCATAAATCAAAATTTCCCATGCATTGCTATAAGACTGCACTGGAAACTTTACATTCATAATTAAGCATAAACTATTTATCAGTTCTTATATCTCACCATATATCCATTCTTGATACTTCATCAAAGAGCAAAAGACAAAATAGTGCTCCAACTTCAGTCACTATAGTAGAATCTTCATGAAATATCAAGGAAACTGAATAAAAAGGAGGACTATAGTTAAAAAGAATGAACTTCAAATTTATGTTTTATTAGTGTAAGTTTGTTTTATAATATATAATGCAAAAATTGAAAGAAAATATTAAATAAGCGTAAGAGTTTTATCTATGTCACAAAAACAATTCTAACAAGTCACTTAAAAGAAACTAAATACAGCAGGAAATAAGCAATTCATACAAATTATGCACATCCATAATTTTTAAAAGATAATAGATTTCTCTAAAAATAAATAGAAAAATAAAACATAATGTCATATTAATTTTCTTTAAATTAAACGTATTTAGTGGTGGCAAAGTTGTAAAGAAAGTGAACCTTTTTAGCATCACTGGTGGGAATGATTTGGACAGAAATGTAAACATATTGTACACAATCTATTTGATCCATCAATTCCAATTGTAATGTAGGAAAAAAGATGAGCATACAAATCATACTATAAAAGTGAAAACTTTGAAACAAAATCCAGTAATACTACAAACTAAAACTTTGAAACACTCTATAGTAGTTTTGCAGGTTTTTAAGAAAGTAGATTAATCTATAATATGGAAAGATATTTAAGATCATTTTTACCTGAAAGAAGAAAACAATACAGTACTGTTACGTAGTTTGAGAAATATAATGTGTATAGATAAGATCACTGTAGATAAAATAACTAAAACATTTTAGTGACAGAATAAAATGGAAACTTAGAATTTTACTTTGTATAGTTTTATATTGTCTGAAATTTTACAATGAGGATGTATTAGTTTGTCATTACTTAAAAACAAACAAGCAAGGGGGAGAATATCTGAGTTCTTTTCCTGCCCCTACCATATACCTGGTCATAACTCCAACCAAATTAGTAAGTCTCTACATCTCAATTTTCTCACTCTAGGATGGTGTAATAAATGATAGTTATCAGTTTCTAATCTTGAAATAGAACACTGAGCTGTGTTACGACATAAAATTTATAATTCAGAGCAGTGTATCCGCTTATTCAATATATTTTTTATATCACAGATAGAATAATTTTTCTAAAACATAGATGCCCCCATTTAACAACGCTAAATGGCTCCTCACTGCTCCCTCCAGGATAAGCATGGGCTGTCTTCCTTGTGTCATCCCACCATCTACCCCTCACCCCAGACACCTCCTAATCCAGCTGTTCCCTACCTAGCCACGTCAAACATACCATTCTTTCTCAGATATAACCACGGCTCCCCCATTCTGGAAGTCTAAATGTCATTTGAAACTTTATCCATTCCTGAAATTCTGGCTTAGAAGCCACATTTTCTGGAAGCATTAAATAAGGTCCACTACCCAGTTTATTCAGTACTTCCTCCAGTGCCAAGGGACCTCATGATATGTGTTAATATGCTATACTTTATTTTTATTTTTATTTTTTTTTGGTGGTACTGGGGATTGAACTCAGGACCCTGCGCTTGCTAGGCAAGCGCTTATTCCACTGAGCTATATCCCCAGCCCAAACATTTTCTTTGTTTTTTTTTGTTTGTTTGTTTTTTTGTTTTTTAGCGGTACTGGGGATTGAACTCAGGACACTGCGCTTGCTAGGCAGGCGCTTATTCCACTGAGCTATATCCCCAGCTCCAATATGCTATACTTTATACTCACGTGTTAAACCTCTGACTCTACTTTAAGTTCTCTGGGAGCCTACTTGCCATTCTTAGCAATGTAACTCAGGGACTAGCACACAGTATGTGGTCAATAAGTATTTGCTGAGGATTGGATTTTCCTAGCTCAGCAGCTGGTTAAAAAATTAATTTTGCCCAGAAACTAATTCCATTAGTGAGAGACACTGTGATTTTGTTCAGATTAATTTAAGTAATTTTTACAGACAGTGATGAGATGGAATAGTTGTTAATACTGAAAGAGTACAGACTGTGTTGGCATGGAAACTACTTTTGAATCTAATAGATGCTTGTACGTTCATTGCTTTAATAATTTTAATGAAAATTATAAATGAAAAGGTAAACTAGACACTGAATCCAGTTGGATGAGGTTAATAGGGAGAGAATTATTAACCTGAATAAAGCAAACTAGAAAACCATAACTCTTGCTCTTTCAGGTATCACTCAGTAAGAGCTTAATTTTATACTCCCCTTAAAATTTTAAGCCTAAGTGCACTTATTCTGTTTACCTGGTTTGAACTTTTACTAATGCTAATAAAGTGTATCCTATTCTCTTAGCAAGCAGCAATTATGAAAAACATGCTAACTATATTCTAATAATACTTTTTAACATAAATCTCATTTATCTTCTATAAGACTGACAACAAAATTAAGAATACTGAGACATTTGATCAAGATGTCTCTTGCAGAAAACTTAAAAGCAATAACCAAAACGTCTCAAAACAAAGTTCTGTAGTATGTTACCAAAGTCACTACTGAGAACAGTCAGAGGAGGAAAAAAAGATAAAACTATATGAGATATGTTACTACATGAGATCTTATTAAAATAGATTTTAGAAGAAAAACCACACTCTATAAAATAGAAGAAACTTATGCTGACAGTCACTCAGGATGGTTTAGTTTCCAAACCTCACAGGTTGTGCTGATCACCTCAATAGCAATCTGAAGACAGTCAGATACTACCAAGAGAAAAAGGGAAACCAGTTCCAGGGTTTGATGCCACAGCAAAACAAGGGAAAAAAACAGACACCGAAGAAAGGAGGCGATGACAGCAGCTGCATTTTCATCTCTTGCTGGACCATCATTTACCCTCTAAGAATCACAGGTATCTCTACATTTACATAACCTTAAAATTCCCATAACGTATTTCAGAAGAAGTATATAGAAATCTTATTTTCAGTAATGCTCACTACTGCAAAGAGCAATCAAAGAGGATTCTCATCTCTAAGGTCCACTCAGTAACAAGATTACAGGAAAATGTTCGGTGTGGTATTAATGGTTGGTGATGAGTTTATAATATTATAGAAGAAATTTTGTCATTCTCTTGGTAAAATGGAAAGTAAATGTTACCTACAGTTAACAAATAAAAATTTTTAAAGCTGAGGCCAATATCATTATCAACAATTTTATTTTATTCACCTCTGAATAACAGGATCAAGAGAGAAGACTGTTGTGAGAGGGAAAAACGCATGAGGGGATCAGCATATAAAACTTTCCTCAGGAGTGTCAGGCATGGCTGAATCAAACATTCTATAACCTGGCCAGGAAGGAAAACACACAGTTATTTTACTTTCATCAGTTTTAAGGTAAGATTTTTTAAAAAATACTATCCTATTCTAAATGTATGCTTTTGTCATTAAAATTATTTGAAACTAAGTCCAAATAAATATTGAGAATTACTTTCCACTGAAAACAAGATTTCTATATACTTCTACTTAAATATTTAACAGAAATTTAAAGATTCGTTTTTCTTTATGCAGACTGCATTTTAGAAAATTTTTTAAAAGAATGAGATTAATAATAACATTAATCTACAAAAAATATATCTAACCATTAGTCTTACCTTGCCATCCTGACTTACACATTCATTTAAATATTCAATTATCTTGTCAGTTAAGCATAACTTTTTCACCACAGCATGCATTTTAATATCTATAGACAAAAAAGTTATTAAAAGTTCAAACACATTTTCATAGTTTTAAAATATATTTTTGAAATATATATCAGGTATCCACACAACTGTCAAACTATTAATAATAATTGTGCCTAGGGTCGAAATTAGAAGATAAAAGTTCTAACTTTTAACTTTATATATGTCTTTATAAAGTGAAAACACTTAAGTAACCAGCACATCTTACTTCAATAAAGTAAGAAACAAAACTGTGAAAAAATTATTTATGGGAACTAGTTAGTTTAGACACTTCTTTTTATAAATATATTATCTCAAATATTTTGATATAACATGCAGCATGAACATTCTTTTACTTATAAAATACTCAATCCTAAAACTATTAATAGCAAATACAAAGGGAAAGATATTTTCATGTATCCTGTATATTTCTGAAGAACATGAACTCTTAATAAGCATATATTCATATATTACATTTGTAAAAAGTTGTAAGAATCTTAAACACATACACATGCACATACATAAATCTACTAGAACCAGAAACTCTTAGTTGTTTATCGACTGATGGCAAGTATTTAAGAACTTACAAATTTTTTCCTATATTTTCATTGAGAGCACACACACACACACAAACACACACACATACACACTGATATTGAATAAGTAGCTTTCATTATACTACCTTCAACTGCTACTTTTAAAAAAAAGGTATCTATTACCTCTAGTATTTACTGGAAGCCAAATTATACTATATTTTTTAAATGTTAACAATGTTGAAGGAATACTCTAAAAGAGATTTGTTTTTTAACCAAGGTTCTTCACATTTTTTAGAGCATTATTTTCTGTAATGTGTATTATTGTATTAGTACTACAAATCTGTTATTTTGAATGATGCTTTATAAGCATAAGAGTGTACACATCTCTTCAAAATACTGGCATCTTTACCTCTGGATATACATTCAAAAGTAGGGACTACTGGATCAAATGGGAGCTCTGCTTTTAATTTTTCCAAAACCTTCCCTACTGTTTCCTATAATGGTTGTATTAATTACATCCCCACCAAAAGTGCATAGGAGCTCTCATTTCTCTATATCCTTGCCAGCATTTGTTCCTCTTTTTGATAATTTTTCCTCATTTTTTTCTCTTTATGATAACTCTTATTCTAACTGGGGTGAGCTTACAGCTCACTGTGGTTTGGTTTGGTTTCTTTGTCTTTGTGAGACAGGGTTTCACTATGCAGTTCAGGCTGTCCTTGAACTCACTTTGTAGCCCAGGCTGGCCTTAGACTTGCAGCAATCCTTCTACCTCAGCCTCCCAAGCACTAGGATTACCAGCATGCACCACCATGCCCAGGTTCTCACTGTGGTTTTGATTGTATTTTCCTTGATGGTTAGTGATGGAGAGAATTTTTCATCTACCTATTAGGCATTTGTATGTACTCTTGAGAAATGCCTACTCGGGTCTTTAGCTTGTTTTTTAATTAAACTGTGTCATCAAAAATATTAAAATTTTAAAAATATAAATATACTGAACATGCTTTTTCAAATTACTCTCTCAGCCCAATATCAACTGATGTTAAGAGAAAGAATGTTAAGCATTAAAATCTCTGTGTCATATAAGTGCAAAATTATCTTTTCTTACAAATATTAAAGTACATATAACAGAAATAGGGAAAAATAAAATAAAAAGTAACCAAGAGAATGGAAGCCTATAGAATAACAGCACTATAAAGCTAACAGTATATTTGCGAGTTGTATTTTTAAAAAGACCCTTAAAGAAAATGTACAGTTATAGCGTATTATTTTTATTTTATCTACCCACAAATGTATTGTTTGATTAATTTCCTGAACAAGATATACAAATTCAGCACCACATACTAGGTAAATGGAGATGGAAACATAATTTATTTTCAAAATCTGTTGATATCTTAGAAGATAATTCTACCAAGTCACAATCTATAGGTTAAATAATGACAATCTACTAGTCCAGCCAACTTTTTCTATAAATAATCAGGCAGTAAATATGTTTGACTTTGCTGGTCACATATGGTCTCTTTTGCGTATTCTTTGGTCTTGGTTTTGTTTCTTTAAAGACATGAAAACTAACTGTATTAATGGGTAAAGAAAACAAACAGGCCACAAGTTGTATCTAGCCTATAAATCACAGTCTGCTACCCTGACTCTAATGGATACAACAATATCAAATCCTATGGCAACAGTACAGTAATCACTTTCCTTAAAGATGAAAGATGGTACCTTGCATTATCACAGCTAACTGTTCTGCAGCTGACTTTCTCAAAGCAAGATCAACATCATCCGAGGTGAAGATTTCATATACCTTCTCAATAGTCTCCAACTACAAATCAAAACAAAAGGAAAACAAATTATATTTCATGTGCTTCTAATCCCACAATAAAATTTTACAGTTAGGGCAATAACAAGGCATATCAATTACTATTATTACCTATAGTTAACTGATACATTTACATGTAAATGTGTAACAATGATACACAAGGTCTAGGAGGAATTTAGGATCTAAAGAAAGAGACATGATACCAAATAAGCCTCCCTCCCGAATGTGTGCTTTCACTAGGAAGTCGTTCATAACCCAATAAACCATTAGCACCTTAAGACCGTCATAAAAGCCATTCATGTTTCCTAACATCTCTACTAGTCACCCTGAACACCTGAAAAGGGCCATCCAGATCTATGACTCAGAATATCCTTGTGCTCCTTGACACAGCCCACTGACCATGGACTAAAATCTCTGAAATTGTGAGCCAAAATAAATCTTTCCCCTTGAGTTTTTTCTCCGATATTTTGTCACAAGGACAGAAAGGTAACTAACAGTCAAGGACTGATAATGGCCTCCTTCGTGGCAGGACAGAGTATGAGACAGCAAAATAGAGAAAGACAAAGATGACATTCTTTGTCACTCTCACCCAATACTATCTTCTAACCCTTCTACGGACTCACAAAAGACAGTTCCAGAATTTTCCCATATCCCCCTCCAAACTACACACATACATATGGCTAAGGAGTACCTATGAGTGGGTTAGTACTGAGTGACCTCCCCAATTGAACCTTGCACGTAGCTGATAGGAGACTCTCCCGTCCTCTTTACTGGGCTATCATAGAGCCCTAAACATTAGGTCCAAAAAGTACTAAATATGTTTACACGTTAAAAAAAAATCTTAGCTGGGCATGGTAGAACATGACTGTAATCCCAAGACTCCAAGAGACTGAGGCAGGACGATCACAAGCTCTGGTCAGGGTAATTTAGCAAAACCCTGTCTCAAAATATATTCAAAAGGCACTAGGCAAAAATCCTAGGCTCAATCTCCAGTATTACCAAAAAAAAAAATCTCAGCCCACTGTATCACATGTGGCTCTTCACTATTATCATCAGTGGTACTCGAAAGCTAATATACATTAAATAACCAACACCAGATTATGAACCCAAAGTGAAATGTGAGCTACAAAGCATATCAATGAATCAAGGATGATTAGGGACAGCCTTCTGCACAGAATTCTGCATCAGTCCAGTACGATGCATGTATGGCCCCGGTTAAAAACAGGGAAATAGATATTGAATTTCTAAAGTTATATAAACAACCAAAGATTTAGAAAAAGTATTAACAAAAATTCTTAAAACTATTGTAAAATATAAGACAAGTGTCTTTGTATACTGCATTATTTTTTTCTTCTGTAGGTAAGAAGCTGAAAATTTTGTCATTTTTCCTTTTTGCTATCATAGGCAATTCCAACATAAAAAGAACTCAACAATTTTTAAGTCAGTGATATTTTCTTTTAAAAACCATCACAATTTTCTTTTTATTATTTTACCTTGCTCTATATTTAACATACTTCTTAAAATAATTTGCATCGGTGTTATAATACAGTGGCATATAACAGGTACTCCAGAAATATTCAATACATAAATGAATCCAGATGAACCCAGAACATAATTTCACAATGTACACTACAACCACTATACAATCATAGCAAATTACAAATTACAGGGGATCTCAAAACATTAATTTCAGACTTGACATGAATCATGACTCTTACCTGGAATACATAATCTAAATGATGTCACATAAAATATGTGATATACAAATATATGAAATAATGACATAGTTTAATACACTCAAAAGTTATAGTTACCTTAATAATCAGTTCTCTTCTGTCATCCAATTTGAGTTCAATAGGTTTTTGCACAATAAACAAATTAGTAACTCTGGAGAGAACCCTGGCATCTATTAAAGGACGTTTTGTATCAGCCCCTTCTTCACATGTAAGATGAAATGCTAAAAGTTTTAATGCTAGTGAACGGACCCTAAAAACACAAAATAAGTCAATATTTTGGAACATATAAATGTCTACAAAAAAGGCTGTAATTGTAAGGAATCATTGTATATCAAGAAAGTATAATAATTACACATATTTATATTGCCCTTACAGATATTTTCCATTTTCTATTAAAAATCTTTCATATATAACTAAAATTCAACTTTATAACATGTATAAATGTCAGGAAAAAGGAATAATCAATAATTACAAATGAAACAGACACTAAATACCACACTCAACTTCAGTAAGTCAATCTACAAATTCAAATGCAGTATAAAAAGTATTACAGACCCATGAGCAGAGTCCAAATAATCAGCCAAACCTCCAGGATCTTATTACTAATAACTGAACTATAAAATTACAATGTATAAAGACCTTTATATTAGATTCTTCTCAAATATGAAAACTCCCATCAAAATACTGAGAATGGATTAGGGTTGAAATCAATTAAATAAGGATGCCAAAGATCTTTAAGAAAAGATTAAATATAGCTGGCCAGTAGACACTGATAGAAAAATAGAAAGTCACCAAGTACACAAAGGACACTGGTGGGAAGTATTAGGATAACCATATATCTATCTTTCCTGGGCCTAGTGATCTTGCCTCTAAATTTGTTTCTCTTCTGAACAAGAAAAAGATCTAACCACTGTTTTCTAAACACTGGAAAAGATTCATGTTACAGTTAATACAGAAAAAAGGAAAGTAATATATTTCTCCTTTTCTTTTAGTAAAAATGGCATACAAATAATTGTCAAGGAAAGGACCTTTTTTAATTTTCCAAGTAATAACACAAATTGGGTGAAATTAAAGTACTTGAACAACTGTTTTATGAAGTAACTGACCCAACATACTTTCCCGGAAAACTTAATTGGCAGAACAGAGCTTTAGAAAAGGAGAATTCCAGGAAACTAACAATTTATAAAGAGAACAGAAGATGGACACACCCTATAATTATTACAAACTGTTCATCTCCCTGACTCTCTAACATGCCTACCTTGACTAATCTGGCAAGCAACAACTAGGCTGCCAAGTGGATGAAGAGTTTCAGGAAAGTATCTAAAAGATCTTTTATCTGCTCAGTTTCACACATTGGTTAGCTCCATCTAATAATATAGAATAACCTCCCTTTAAATGCTTTAATTTAGTTAAATGCTTTCCTAGAATGTTTCCATAATCTTTCATATTCAAAAGATTATGTTGTACTCACGATGGTTTTTTGATTAGCAAAAGTCGCAGTATGAACTTTAACCAGGTAGTATAGGGAAGAATCCCTTCTCCTGCCTCAGAACTTGCTTCACTTAAAAGCAGAATGGAGTTACCCAAAGGATCTTCTGGGTCAGCATAGCCCTAATAATTTTTTAAAAGAGAAATTATTGTTTGACTTTATTCATGTTAACTTTTCAACCTGAAAATAATAACTGTATTAGCCTGTTATACAACTCATAATTTTCTTCTAATTAAGTTGAATAGTCCCTTTTCAGAATAATCTAAATTAAGTAAGGTTTCTAAATAAAATCACACTGATTTAAAAAGAGAACTCTATTTTTAAAATAATACTAAAAAACTTCAAAAAGTTTACCAACCCTCTTGGTACTTGTTGATTTCTTTATCTTCCAAGATACTAATAGTAACATCTCCCATCAATGAGGCACATTACTGATCCTCAGCCCCTGTCCCCACAGTATAAAGACAGACTGCTTCCAACACTATGTACATGACATCAGGACCCATGCGCCTCAAGGACAAGGCTGAGACTTTCCTGAAAAATGACTGCAACCCCAATAGTATCTCCGAACTCTTTCATCCAGGGAAGTACAGACCTGGGCTTCCTATAAAATACTTTGCTTCCAACTGCTTGTTAGTCAAGGTGCCACTCTCATCATACATATGCAGAATTCATAGTGCAAGTAGTTACGCACTATCTGCTTTGTCTAAAAGCCTTTACACAGGTTGAGTTCTATTTTTCAGTCTATAATGTCTGCACCTCACTTCTTAAACATCCACCCACCCAGATACATACAGCCTACATGGACAAATTAGCTACCATTGCTTAACCCTCTGTCAGAAACAACACAGCCATCTCCTTCCTGTTCTCTTATCCTCAGGGCCACCACAGCCTCTCTTCATTTTTCTGACAATAGGACATTTCGGCTGTTTGCATGCTTTTAATCAGTCACAGTCAGAGATAAACGGTTATGATAAAAGGTGAACTGCACGGAATACCTGTAGTACTGGAATGACAGGACACAGAGACTCAATAAACTTGTTCCAGGTCAGTGCTGTCATCAACAACTGTCCCTGAAGCAGATATAACAGAATGGCCCTGGCAGCCGCATTCACCTGCTCAACAAAACAAACATAATAATCCAGTAAAATGAGATGTGTGACTAAGTCATCTCACATACCTGCAGCTTTTCATAAAATCTGGAATAGTGTTATAATTAATGTCTCATTCTTCAAATGTTCCTATTTCCAAAGCATCATCTTCGTTCTCTTCTCAACCAGTCTTTTTCTCTTAATAATTCCTGCTTTTCAACCTTCATAAATTTGAAACGATACCCTTTCAATAACTTTCTTAGTTCTCTATGTCTTAGATGAAAATCATAAATAACTGTTTGATTCAAATTCTTTTAGATCAGTATGCTTTGTATTATTGATCGACATTTCATATAAATAACAAAAACAAAATAGCCATAAAACAAGTTTCTTTTTAGTTCCTCATCACATTATCCAGTTTTATTAGAATGTTACCTTGATTTAGGTAAGTACAGTAAACTTTGGCGCTAATTTTTAACATATCATACCTCATTTCTGGGTTCCTGGATACCAAATGCAGAGATTTCATATAGAACTTTTGGGTGAAGTAGGAAATGAATTCCATTACAAAGGGAAGACACAGGTATAGTGACATTATGAACACCTAAACATTCCTGTAAAATAGTACAAAAATTTTTTAAAATGAGTAGCACTAATGTTTACAAAAAGATTGTATTTCTTCTGTTCATAACTCACTTCCAATTTTAGTTTTCACTATTAAAAATTTCTTAATAGAAGGTGAAAAAGATTAACAATGAGTCTGTAGAAGACATACTTTCTGTCAAAAAGTATAATCTTGATAAATTAAATCAAATAGCTGAAACAAACATCTCTTAAATTTGACAGGTATAAAGTATATAAACAAAATAATAAACTTTTCCTAAGTTTATTGGGGTTTGAGAAGGAAAAACAAATTTCAAATCAAAATACAAAGTATTGGATAGAGGAAGGACAGCACACGAAATACAAGTAATGGCTCCATGTACCAACTCTTAGACTAATTGCCATAGATTCTTTTCTCAATTTGTGATACAGAACAATATTCTGTTGGGGGGGAGCTACCAGAAATATTAATGTAAATACAATACAAATGTTGAAAATATAAGTTACACTATTTCCTTCATCCTGCAAATTACTACTTTCCACTACCAACAATTATCTATAAAAATTATATATAATATGTACTTATATACTTTTAATATTTATTCATATTATATATGTACTTACTTATATTTATTTTTTTCCCCTTAACTATTAACTTCATGCAACAATCTTGTATTCCAAGCATTTGAAAGAGCCAAAGCATCGGCCTTAAGGCTTAAAAATAGCTGTAATTTACTCCCTTAAGATACTTAACTCCCTAAGTCTCAGTTTATCCATTGCTACAGTTAGAAAAATACCATCTATACGGTCATGTATTCCCTAGTCTCTCAGAAGATGAGGCTCCTGGCTTTTAAAATCATCTCCATGCTGCTGACTGGAAATTTTACACATAAACTTGGCTTCATCCTCCAAAGGTGGTATGGTGCACTACGTAAAAACATGGGCTAGGGAGGCAAACTCTTTAAGTTCAAAGCCCCCCTTTGGCTGAAGGACCCTGGACAAATTCATAGAGTTATTATGAGGAGCCCATGAGTAGCACACTCATAACCTCTTGTATTCTCAGTAAGTGTTAGTTGCTCTCTCTTCACCATTATTATTGGCATGTTACATTCTACAATCTAACACTGCATTTGATGTTTTTTTGAAAAAGTCATGTCAAATTTAATTCAAAACAGAATTCTATCCAATCCACAATCCCATATTTGGAAATCTAACTATGCTCTCCAAAATCCTAGAATTCATCCTTGTTACTCTTTATCTTTCACTCTCATGATTGGAATTAGCTCTATGTCCATAACACAGCCTGAATTCACTGCCTTCTCTCCATCTTCCTTACATCATCATCTTTCAAAGTTACTACAATGGAATGGGTCTTCTAATCTCTATTCTTGAGTACTGACAATTCATTCCACACAAAGAAAGAGCATCACTTTAGAAAGATAATCAGATCAAGTTTTCTATCTGCCTAAATTACATAGAATAAAAATTCAAAACTGTATAATGCTTAGCAAAGCAATTAGCTGGCCACTTCTGCCCATCTGTGAAACTCAACCTGGTACCATTCTATTCTCCTAAATATGTGCCATCAACACTGACCTTTTTGTTCCTAAAATATGCAAAGTGCACTCTCATCTAAAAAGCATTTCATCGCTGTTTACTCTGCCCAGCATTTTCACTGCGGTTTTCCCTGCACAGAAGCTCTGTCTCCCTCCTTTTCTCTTCAGCCTGCCTACATATGAGCCCAAATTCCCTAGCTACTCTCTACTACTTTACCCTTTTTCATTTTCTTCACCTCATACACAATACATTTTTAAATATATTTTTATTATATTATATATGCTTACCTCTATATTCCCTTAGAAGGCAAGCTCTATGACCATAAGGGTGCTTTCTACCCTTTTTACAATCCCATCATTAGTCTTATTTGTAAGTACCTCATATATAAGTGCAGAATGAATTTATATGTAAATAATGCAAAGTTGTCATAAGATCATTCTTAAATAAGAATACCTCTTTCTCATCCTTTCCTTAATGTAAATCTTAAAAGAAAAAGCTAAGCTATAAACTGCACATTAGTACCATGCTCCTACATTCACCAATGCCAGGGAGACTTTTCCAAAGACAACAAAATAGTATCATATGAAAATACTGTCAATCAAAGTGAAAGGCACACACAAATACTTAAATCTAAAACCAGATGCTATATTCTTTCCATAAAGGGGACTAACTACAAGAAATTTCATTTGGAGCTTTTAACTTAAAAGATTATTTTAGCTCCATCAGAATAAATATATTTTTATCTTATACACTTTATTAAATAGTTCAGTATTTTTTGTGAGAATTTCTTGCAATATTTTACAAGAATATTTTTCTCCCAACCCCACCTAAGAGCTAAATTTGATTTTTAAAAACTCCTTCAACTTAGATTCAGCTTATTTTCACAAAATGTATATTACTGGGTTATAAAAATCATTACATATTAGTATTTTCAAAATCATTAATGGATTTAGTATATTCTTTTAAACTAACAAATCCCAGACTGACACATATATCTGTTTCTGATATTTTTTCCTATTATTCCTCTAATAAATTAACATTCCGATTAATTCCTATTTCAATTCACGTAGCAAAACAGACATATCTATCAATAACTGTATAATATCTAATGTTTTTCTACCTGAAAGTTTTTCTATTTTCTAAGAACTATTTAAAATGTATTTCAAATAGCCAGGTATGGTGACGCATGTCTATAATCCCAGGTACCTGGGAGGCTGAGGTAGGAAGAATGTAAATTCAAGACCAGCCTGTGCAACTTAGCAAGATCTTGTGTCAAAAACTAGAAGGGGCAGTGCTGTAGCTCAGTGCAACGGCCCTCGATACTCAATAGGGGGAAAGAGGGAAGGAGGAAGGGAGATGTAACTCAAGCACTGTTTTCAATTTCTGAGAGTAAGAACTATCTCAAACGTAGAGCTTAGTTTCTTGGCATCCTCATCTCAATGACACTCCTAAATGCTGTGCCTCAGAACTACTTCAACTTGGTTTGTACTTGTGCTCTACAGCAGATGTCCAACCTTCTTGCCTACTAACTGGCAGTACATCCCTCTTTCACTCTAGTTCATAAATCCTTTTACATTCTTCCCGCTAGTGTTCATGTCCTTTGATTCTAGTTTATCATTTCAACTATTCAGCTCATTTTCAACAGCCCTCCTTCCTTCCCACAAATTAAACATGTCAAGTCTTAAGGATGTAAATGCTCATATTCCCCAAAATGACAAATAGCAAGCCAAAGAAGTATACAAAGTAGCCCAGTTTCACCATAGAGATTACTGACACAAACTTTCAATGCAGCCCCATACCCTAATATATATAATCAAATGTCTATCCATATCAGTCTTTCTTAACACACTAACCACACCCGCCTTTACTATATTTCAACCTCAAAGAAAATACACACTCAATAGAAGGAGATTCCTTCATCTTTTGCTACGCCTAAACTCACCTAATCTCAATTAGCCACCATGGTCTAGTCCACTTTCAACTTTCAAAGACCCTAATTTTTCTTTGAGGAGCATTTCAACACATTCAAATGGAAATGTACCTCCGTGACAAATGCTCCCAAGCTACTATATCACCTCCGCCAAATTCCAGAAGAGAAGAAAGAAGCACTCAGGAGACTGAAGCAGGAGGATTGCATGAGTTCAAGGCCAGTCTGGGCTACACAGTCAGTTCAAGAATAACCTAAACAATGTATTGAGACCTTTCTCAAAAAAGGAAAGAAGAAAAACATAAATATATATAGAGAGAGAGAATACAGTAGTATCTCAGTTCACAAATTATTTCCATGAATCTTGTTGCAGAACCCATTCCATGATTCTAGTTACTTCCATAGTACATATGTACTAGCGAAAGGATTAAGTTTGTGAACTGACATACCACTGTACCAGATTCTCATTCCCAGGCTGTGGTCCTTGGTTCAATTCTTAGCACAACAAAATAAATGAATAATAGATTCCTATACTAAAGATGACCTAACAATCAAAAATAACAGTATCTGCTAAAATTCTCACCTTAAGGAATTTCAGTTGCCATAACAATGACAGAATTATAAATAACAGAAAAATAAAACAGAAAAATCTAAACATTATAAAATGAGTATTTTTAAAATTTACAATGACAAAACGAAACCAGACTATGAAAAAAGTGTAAGTCAAAAAAAGAAACAATGTAAATATGCAGAAAGAAAAGATAATAACTGATGTTCACAACTTGATGAATAAATTAAAAAGTAACCATGATAAAATATAACTTCACACCATGTAGGGTGGTTACTATCAAAGGCAAAAACAAACAAATAAAAATATCCAAAACCAAAAAATATTAAGTGTTGGTGAAGATGCTGAGAAACTAGAACCCTCATGCACTGCTGGCTGGACATACGATGCTGTAGCCACTTTGCAAAATGATAGGGTGGTCCCCAAAGAATTAAATCCAGAAATAGAGTAGAATCCAGTAATTTCACTCCTGGCTATATGTATTCAAAGAATTTAAGATACTCAAAGAATTAAAAGGTCTAAATGAAATATTAGTGCATCCATGTTCATAACAGCACTGTTCACAATAGATGGAAACAACTCAAATGTCTATCAGGGGATGAATGATAAAATGTGTCACATAAATACAGTGGAATATTAATTAACCTTAAAACTGAATGTAGAAAGTATCACCTCCGAGATCCGGGGAAGATGGCGACCGGGTGAGCAGCAAGGGAGCGAACCTCCTTAATAAACACCACCAGCTCGAGACAGACTTGGTGAGCGTGAATGCCGGAACCTCGGCTGGGAAGTTTAAACTGGGCGTATTTCTCTGAGATGCCGGGGGAGATGTGGTAGGGCGGACCAGGCTGCCGGGGCGAGACGTGGGAAAG
>PVLD010020194.1:0-34495 GCA_004027595.1 Dinomys branickii
AAGTTATCTTCATTTCTGCTAATACAAAAACGACTGAGGAAATACAGAATTATAGAGAACATAGAAGGGAATTAGCTCTGGATGCTGTCCTACATAATGTTACCTTCATCATTGTTACTCAGGTTACACAGATGATGGCCCTTTTGATCAGTTCGTTTTTTCTCCTCCCTCATCTCCGTTGCCCTACCACTCAATCAGTCATCTTCCCTGTGATAATAACTGTACTCCTGGGTTTATCTATATCCTTGGACTCTCACCTTGGGAAGAGATATAGCCAAGCAGGCTGTTCTAAGAGAGCCCAGAAGTACTAAGATCATCAGATACTTTGCGTGGTGCCACCTACTGGGACACTTGGAGAGTGGAGCCTCTCCTACCCACAGGCAGAAGGGAAATAAGCCTTGCACCAGTGGCTTGACTATTTTTAAAATATTGGAATACTGAAACAGAAATTCCACTTAAACAAGACATGTATATGGCATTCCTAATAATAATGTTTTATATCGTTGAAGAGACTTGTTTCTCTCGTCCTCCTCTAACTGGCTTATTTCCATAGTGAGAGAACTAGACTGCCCTGTAACCAACATGTCACATGCTTATTGACTGAGCCAAAAGAAAAATACAGTTGTCTGATGCAAAGGTCTAAATTGTAAAGTAAATCCATTCTGAAGTTTGTAGAACATTTGCTGTTAAATATTAAATAATGTATAAAAATGACTAAATCACCCTTTTAGGCACAAGGCAAGTACTTTGTAGTGAACATTCTTTTTTTTTTTTTGTACTGGGAATCAAACTCACAACCTCACACTTGCCAGGCAGGCGCCACTGAGCTACATTCCCAGCCAGAATATTCGTTGTTAAAGATAGAAATAATGCTTAATTTGAGGAAAACATCTATGTTAGATACATAGTTTGCAATACTTGGCTTAAACTTTTAATCAATGCTGAGATAGTTTTTGTTATACTTTATTTTGACTAAGAAGAAACTAAAATTATTAGTTCTTTTTCTAATAGACATAAATAAAAGCTGCCTATGGTGACAAAATGAGGCTCTTGCTTTGAAAGTTGAATCTCTTATCTGCTTATATATTTACGCATTGATTCATTCTTTCACAGATCTTCCTTGGTATGTCCTACAGTGAAAACCAGAGCACACTATTCATTTGGATGAAAATAATTTCTCTTGGAGCAGAATTGGCAAGGTCCAAACATTTATCCATCCGGCGGTCACATCCCATTTGAAGATAGATTCTGAGAGCACTGAGGGATAGTAAGACTTCACAGTCCTTAGATAGCCTTCTCTAAGTATCATTAGTTACTCCAAACTTTTGCTAGGCTCTGGACAGAAAGCCAGACTCCAGTGAGGCTTCAGAATGCCAAAGCTCTACATAGCTGAATGAAGGCGGATCTTTAGGCTGTGGCAACTACGAGAGCAGGTGGCGGAGGGCGAAGCCCAGTTTGGCAGGCCAAGGAAGCATAGTGGGCAGTTGCTCACACACCTCTACAAGGAAGTGGACCTCCCCAGAGTTTCTACCACAACATGGTGGTGTTCAAGACTCTTTTTTTTTAAATCAATGGAGTTTGCTTTGAAATGAAATTATGTATAGAATATCTGTGTATGAGAGAGCCAAAAACATTGCTGCTTTGAAATAAACTAGTAGGCCTTGTACGAAAGAGGCTTGAGACTGGAAATTTCTTGAAGTATGTAGATCTACCAGTCGTGCTTCACAGTGAAGAAACCATGATAATGTTCACATAGGTCATTCCACTGTCTGTTTCTAGAGCAAGTTAATTGGAAAATGTAGAGCAAAGAAACAGGACAACCTACCACACTTAAAACAAGTGACTATATTTTAGAGAATATCCAAATGATTTTATTTGCATTCTGGTGAAAGGTAGCAGTTAAATACCAAGGTGGTGAAGGCACATTCGATGATTGTTAAATATGTTTACTCAGTTCAAAACAGAAATAAACAAAAACAGCAATTCAACAAGGACTATGTAAGATTTACATGAATCAAACTATAAAACTTTACTAAATGACAGAAGAGGAATCCTGATTAAATCTTGATAAAATTTTCTTAAGAAATGTGTCAGGCCGATTCTTAAACTCATCTGGAAAAAATGCACAAAACAGCCAGTGTTGTCCTAATATGCACTTCAGTATTAGTAATTAAAATAATTTACGACATAATAATAGATGAGTGGAAGAGAACAGGCAGGCTTAAATTGACGATAAACAAGGCTTTAATATAGATTTTAAGGTGAAGTTTAAATCAGGATGGAAAAAAATAAAGCTATTGTAATAGTAAAATAAAATACAGGCAATCATTAAGGGAACAATACATTGCAAATTATTGCTCCACCTCACTAGTACTCAATAAAATAAAAAATAAAACAATGTAACGCTATTTTTGCCCAGTGGATTTATTGGAAAACCAGTTTATCTAGTGCTGGTGAAGACTGAGGAAATAGGCACTCTTATTTATGATTAGGCACTCTTATTTATGATTGGTTTAAGTGTACACTAGTGGGGTTTGGGGCTACGGCACTTTCTCTGAAGCTGTTATAATTGATAGCAGTTCTTCTTATAGTTGTTTGTCTCAGAGAAAGACTTGGAAATGTCTCAAAAGTTTTCCATACAAGAAGGATCATTACTGCAATGCTATTACTGTGATAGAAAACGTAAGCAGCAGGAGAGTGATTAAACAATGATATAGGCTGCCTTGGTTGCTTTTTTCTGGTTGCTGAGACAAAGTACCCAACACCCAAAATGAAGGAAGGAAAGGTTTATTTAGCTTACAAGTTTGTGGAGGTTTCAGTCCATACTTGGCTGGCTCAGAGGCACAGTGGCACATGCCAGAGGGCAAACTGTTCAGGGCAGCAGAGCACAACAAAAACAACCAGCAAAAGGGAGGAATGGCTGCAAGCAGCCTCTTCTCTTCCCTTACTTTGTAAACAGGCTACCCCCACCCAGCGGGCGTGTAGCTCTCACACAATCTCCATGCCCTCCTCTTCCACAGGCCCAGGATGTATACAAAGTAAGCACCCTGGCTTGCTGCTGAATCAGTCAGCCAAACCTCTATTCTCCCCAAGTTGACACAATGTATCAACCATAACATAGGCTATGAGGCACTTTTAATCACACAGCAGCTAGAAGGAATGAAAGAATTGGGTGTGGTTCAGTGGTAGAACACATGCTGAGCATGTGCAAGGCCCTGGGTTCAACCCAGCACCAAAAAAAGAGACAGGAATAAAATAGATCTGTGTATATTGCCATTGAATTGGAGAACATGTGTGTGTGTGCATGCACGCATGTGCATGTGCGACACGTGTGCGTGTATGTGTGCATGCATGTGTGCATATGCATGTGTGTGTGTGTGTGTATGTGTGTATGTGTTTGAGACAGAGTCCACCTATATAGTTCAGGCTGGCCTTGAACTCACTATGTAGTCCAGGATGGCTTCAAACGTGCAATAATTCTCCTGCCTCAGCCTCCCGAGTGCTGAGATTACAAGTATACCCCCACTGTGCTCTACAAGAACTTCTAAAATAGAGTTGTAAATAAATGAAGCAAGTTGAAGACCAATGTTTGGGGACTTCGTATGTTTGATCCCCAGCATACCCTCCCCGCCACACCCATCAAAGGATCTGAATAGACATTTCTCAAAAGATACACCAAAAACCAACAGATGGAAGGAAAGTTCTCAACATCACTAATTGTCAGGGAAATGCAAGTCAGATCAGCATGAGATGTCACTCACACCTGTTAGAATGGCTATTATGCAAAAGACACAAGATAATAAAAGCTGGCAAGGACAAAAAGAGAATTCTACAGTGTACGTTGTTGGAAATGTATATTAGTGGGCTGGGGATATAGCTCAGTGGAATAAGCGCTTGCCTGGCAAGCGCAGGGTCCTGAGTTCCATCCCCAGTACCGCAAAAAAAAAAGAAAAAAAAAAAAAGAGTAAAACTATTGGGCTGGGGATATAGATCAGTTGAATAAGTCCTTGCCTGGCAAGTGCAAGGTCCTGAGTTCGATCCCTGGTACCGCAAAAAAAAAAAAAAAAGAAATGTAAATTAGTACCATTATGGAAAACAATATGGAGGTTCCTCCAAAAATTAAAGATACAACTACCATACTGTTCAGCAGTTCCACTTCTGGATACATATCCAAGAGAAATGAAATAAGTACCTCCAAGTGATTTCTTCACCCAACAGATGAATGGATAAAGAAACTGTGGTTATGTACCTAATGGGGTATTATTGTTATTATCATTTACCCTCCTACTATTTGTGATAATACTGATGAACTCAGAGGACATTGTGCTAAGTGAAATAAGACACACACAGAAAGACAAATACTGCATAATCTCCCTTCATATTGTCTTAGCCACTTTCTCATCACTGGGACAAAACACCCAGTACCCACAATTTAGATGAGAAGAAGTTTATCCTGGCTCACAGTTTCACAAGTTTCAGTCCATGGTTGGGAGGCTCAAACACAGAAATGGCTTGGTGGAAGGACGCGCTGTGGAGGAACGTGGTGCGTGCCACGGCAGCCAGGAAGCAGAAAGAGGGGAGGGGCAGAAAGGAAGACACGCCCTTTCGGGTCACACCCCGTGATCCCCTCAGCTCGTGAACGCACTAGTGGACAAAGCCCTGATGAGCACAGCGCCCCTACCGTCCAATCACCCTCTGAACACAGGAGGCTTTTGGGAGACATTTTTTATCTAAACCATAACATGTGGAATCTCATAGAAGCATAGAGTAGAAAGATGATTGCCAGGGGTTAAGGGACATAAGGTCAGAGTACAAATATTCAATTTTGCAAGATTGGTTCTGGAGATCCAATGTATGGCACAGGAACCAGAGTTAATAATATATTGCACACTTGAAATTTGCTAGCAAGACTTCTTATGTGTTCCACCACATACCTGTAAATGTCAGGTGATCGGTATGGTGACTGGCTTGATTCTGGTAACCATTTTGTGATGTATACATTTTTCTTTTTTATTAATTTCTTTGTAACTTTTATTAGCAGTGTTTGTAGCACCTAATGGTTAGATTCTTTGTTTACAGTGCATACATTTTTTAAAACTAAGCTGTACAATTGTAATTTCCCAATTATATCCCAGTAAAGATGAAAAATATAATTTATTTTAAAAGTCAAGGAAAAGTAGAAACTAAAATGATATTGTAGATTAATCGCAAACCTAACAGACTGAGAAATAAAGCTAAATATAGGTTTTAAAAAGTGCTAAAAGCAACAACACAAGATCCAGGAATCGGTTGTGCTAGATAAGGAATGGCAGATTTCTTGAACTTAGACAAGGTAGGTGACCCATGGTTCTCCCATCCTGTAACCCTCCTGTGAGGAACATCTGTGCATAGTCCCTGAGTATGGATGTTCTGGGCATTTGTGCTGAATGAAACAGAACCTTCAGCTCTGGACTCCTTTGATGCCTCCAGAAAAGCAGACTTCAGTGACTTTGTACACAATGATTTCTCTGCTTTGCATCCAGCAGGCATCTATCATAAAATTAATCATCCCTTCATTCTTCTCTATTCCTCTTACCTGCATGTTACACACTTCTAGAATAAGCAGATTGGGGCTGGGGATAGAGCTCAGTGGAATAAGTGCTTGCCTGGCAAGCACAAGGTCATGAGTTCGATCCCTAGTACCGAAAAAAAAAAAATTAATCGTTAGAATAAGCAGATAACTGAGAAATAATCCACAATATACTCCCTGTATTATTTTTCAATATATTTGCCCATTTATAAGGCTGCCATGTTGCACAACTCCAGGGGACAGAGACACACAATGAGCAATACTCCTGATGTGTGAATCACAGGTCTCTCTGTTTCTTGATGGCAGTCTTAAACTGTGGCTCTGATTACATTAACTAGATATCCTAACACTGTCTTGGTTTCTCCCTCCTCTTCTCCCCACCTCCTCTCCTTTTTAAACAAACATTTGGTTGGGGTATTGTTTTAGGTGTGTTTTCTTCTGGGATTTGGGTGTTAGTTAGGATGCTTGGAGAGTAATGCGGTAGGTACCTGCAGCTTCCAGTGTTTTGTATAGTGTCATGGCAGGCAGTCTAGAGCTGGAAACATGAGGGACATCTGATTCAAATTCTGTTTCCCAAGAGGCATTTGGGTAATGGAAAAATCCAGGCTTTGGAATCAACCTGCTTGAGTTCAGATCTTAGCTCAACTATTTGCCAACTCTGTGATCTTCAGCAAATTCTTTCCCCTTTGGCTTTTAGCTGTCTGTGGATCTGCATTTAAAAATCTCCAGGGATTCCGTAGTGAGGAAGAGGGATTCAGTTCATTTCCTGATATTCCTCAATCTTCTCTCCCTAGTCATTCCATTCTGGCCAGAGGGCTTTTCCTTTCTCTGTGCCCAGAGCAGCCCAGAGATGCTCTGTTCACTCCGTCCTCACATTCTGCTCCTCTTGCTGCCAGTTCTGGTACCAAGGTCCTGTCAGAAAACCCAGTCTCTGAGCTATGGGGTCAGTGCCTGGAAGGGAGCCAGGTCTCCTGATTTGTTGTTAACACCTCTTTGTTGCAGCACATAACTTTTCTGTGTAAATTTGCCAGATCCTGATGGCTTCCACCACGTTACATGCTCCAGGATGATGAGGGTACAGATGCCTTTGTTCTGTCTTCTGAGGAAATATAGATTTCCTTTGGAAAGGGTGATAATTAAAGAAGGATTCTTGCTGATTAGATTAAGGAAATGAAAAACATCTTGTTTAGACCGGTTTCCAAACTTAAATATCAAGCTGTTTATTGTGACTCGGTCATGGGTTCATTTAGCGGTAAACCCTTGTCTCTGATGGGTTTTTTTTGGGCAGGCCAATGATGATGCTTTTAGGTTAACAAAATTGCTACTTTAAAAAATGGAGATTAAATATTATTTTGAGTGATTATAAAACTAATATATGTGAATGTAAAGAAAATTAGAAATATGGGAAAATAGAAGAAAATAAAAATTATCTGTATCTGTCATGCAGAGATAGCCAGTGTTGACAATTTGGTGCTTATCTCTTTTCATTTGCATGTGTATAATATAGTGTAAATATATTTTTAACAGTTGATAGTCTACTTTAGTGATCATATTCTAATAAGGATATATAGTTTTATAAATTTTTCACAATATAGTATCAAAATTTCTCAGGTCACTAATTGTTCTTTAATAGTGTGATCTTTAAATGCTGGTTATGATTAAATGCTCCCACTATGATTACAGGATGGAATTGTCATTTTGCCTCCTTAGCTTGTGCTTTGTGTGTTTTAAAACTCTGTTCTTAGGTATATTATTATGCATTTTGTTTACCATTATAAAATGTTCTTTATTTAAATAATAGATCTGGAAATGACCTATATTTAGATGTGTTGTCTTGAAATCTAAGCCTCCAGTTCACAAAATTTCTTCTTATTCCTCCTAGAGGAGGACTAGGCTTAGTCTGGCTTCTCAGCATAGTTCTGCTGGCAGCTCTTGACTGAGCCCTTAAGGATTATTCAAGATACAGCTTTTCCTGGCAAAGAAGAGGGCAATAATCCTTAGCAGTAGAAGCAATATCAAATGCCCTCTTAGAGGCTCAGTGGATGTGATACCAAAGTGTTTGATGTGAAGGCTGATCTGGAAGGTGTCCTGGTCACTAATGCCACCCCAGGATGATTGAGTCCTGGGCTTTATTGCATAAGTACATCAAGATGGGAAGGATTTCTCTGAGAGGGGGAAGCGTGTTGTTGGATGTAGTCCTGTCCTTGCTTGCTAATTTTCCTTCCTTAATTAATTAATTCAGGAACCGTCTGATTGACTAATTGTATATCCTTAATTTTATAGTTGGCATTGCTGATGAGATGATGTATGTTGAATTACTGTAAGCAAAAAGTTGCTTTGCTTTTGATTCTGATTCATCCTAATGATACATGTTCATGTTTTACTGGGCTTGAGCTAAATCATTACATTAGTTCAACTGCCATCAGAGATTGCTGTAAACATTTCCGTTACACTAATTGCCATGATTTAGTCCAATTCTGTGAAAAAACTAAAGAGCAAAATGACCCTCTTATAGACATTAGTTTTTTTTTTTGTTTTTGTTTTCCTTAGAACACAAGAATGTACCCATAATTGCCTGATAGACACAGTGCCTAATGTACAAAAATGGAATTTAAAAATGAAATGACAGTGGTTTGACATGAAGGCGGCATATTCGATTTTAAGAATGTTGTCATTTATGTTCATGTGGTCACAAATTTCAGCGATTGTTTTTGGTGCTCTTTAACCCTTGGGACTGTGCTAAAACTTAAATAAGACCCAAAGACCAAAATGTATTGGAAAATGTACATACGCTTCAGGAATTCTTCCCAAGATGGTTCGAACCTCCGATATTCAGGAGCTCATCAGATAATCTAAAAAGGTCATTTCCAGTGCCTCCAGGAAGTCCAGAAATTGATAGAGCATAAAGTTTAGCTAATTATCTAATAAGCCTGGGAAGGTTAGCTTGAGTGTCAGGTATCGATTGAAGTATTCAGAGATGTATTGATCTTGGTTAGGATTTTGCAGCCATCAGGGATTATGTATACTTTGAATACATGTGATTGGAAAATGTGAGTGATATTAGCAGAGAAGGGAAAGAATACTATTTTGTGATCCTCAGAAACATCTTGCTTCCTTTTCCTGTATTTTTTCCTCCTTTCCTGAAGTGCTCTTCCCCTGAAGAGTCTGCTACTTCTTATTTTTTCCACTGTATGTTTTCTTATCTCTGCATTTTATGTTAGAAGCTTTCCTTAGGTTCCTTAGGTGCTGTTTGCTGCCCCTGGCTAAGAGCAGGGAGAAAAGCTGATTGGAAGCCCCTCATGGTGGAATGGGTAGGCCAGCTGGGGACTTTGTGCTGCAGCGGGGTTCCCAAACTAGTTCTCTGCTTCCCTAGAGTCTCAGTCATTCCTCATGGTACCTCCAAGCCTGTTCCAACAGTTCTGTTCAGTAGGCGATTAGATGCAAAGAGTTTAGTAGTAGTTTGCAAGATGACCAATAGCAATTGCTGTTTTTCCCTTGAAGATTCAAAATATCCCACAGTACAGTTATGAGTTCACTGTGGTGTCTAAGGGGCTTTAGTTCACATTTTGGGAAATGCAGCTGTAGGATAACTTGTCTGAGATTTTTCCATGTCAGGTCATTTGTGTGGGCCATTTCGTGTAGGGGGATCTAAGACCTTTATGTCTTTTGGGCTTTATGCAATAGTGTGAATGTCAATCAGAGATAGCCATTTATAAACACTATTGGGTATGGAATTATTTAGCTATACCAGATCCTCTTTATTAGTAGATCACAATACTATCTGCACTTCTTGAGGATCAGAGTAGACAGTCACAGTACCTTAATCTCTTCTTGCTATAGGTGATGGCTCATTGCCACCTTGTGGATGTGGGTACTGTGTTTCTTCAGCAGCTGCCTAAGCTGGGTATGGTATGAGGGGTCCAAGTACAGTGCCCTGAGCCAGCGCCTTGGATCCCCTGGGTTAGGAGGATGGGAGCAAATGTGGTGAAGGAACCATCTGTGTCCTTCACTGGGAGTGCCCTGGAGCTGTGAAAGCTTGGAGGTTACTGTCTGTTGGTCTTAGGTATGATCAGTGAACATATACTCTCTACTCCTGCTACACTTCTGTGGAAGGCTTAACATCTGTGCAATTGGGCAACACCAATATTTTGAGAAGATGTGGAACTTTCACTGGACGTAGGCAGCTCTTATGGTATAAGGTATAAGGTGCCGTGCGCAGAGCTGGGCCAAGCACTGTGGCTCCTGCGCACCAGCACCACACAGTCTTCCCCTGTAGGACTTTATCTTGGCCTATCAGATTCCCAGAGGCTCTTCATCTCCTCCTGAGTGCTGGCTGTCTGGACACTGAGTGGGGAAGCACACTGTGGTGTCGGCACCCTTTAGATTTCACAGTGAGTTCAAGGCAGATTTGATTTTCCTTTCTTTTATGAATGGCTTGTCTAAAAAGGCCTTAGTCTTCCTCTTTCTAAACTTCTCCTCTCCCCATACACATGTCTTCCTCCTTTCACCTTAGGTTACCTCCTTTCACTGTCACCATTAAAATTCTACAGCTGGTGAAATGGCCCAGTACTGCCCTGGTCTCAGATGGGAAGTTAGATGTATTGGGGAGAGCTCTTAGAGTTGTATAAGTACCTGTTCTTTCCCAGGCCTAACCCAAGTATCTTGGTCTTTACCAAGGGGTGAGGACGCTTCCATTCAGTCTCATCAGGACTCACTTGTCTGCCTGAATGTGAGTGTTTGGCTGTGTCAGACCATGCATCTGAGAGCCTATGGATTGGGCTGGCTGTAGTTGCTCAGGGCTTTGAGATGGCCATAGTCACTGCTGCTCCTGCTTCTTCAAGGCTGGGAGTAGAAAAATGTTCCATTTGGGTTACATTGTGTTGAAAGGAAGTTCCAGTTCAGATTCACCAAGCCTTAAAACAGTTACATGCTATATGTCAAGTATCTGTAAGGCCGGAGCTGAAAAAGCAATTGATCTTGAAGGCGCTATGGATTAGTGATAGAATGCTTGCCTAGCATGATGCTAGGTCCCAGGTCTGATTCCCCAACCCTACAAAATACAAAAGGGAAAGAAAGCCACCAATTTAGAGTCATGTTTTTTTTTTTTTTTTTTTTTTCCTCCAGAGCACATTTAGCCATCCAGTGCTGGGACCACGAGGGTTCTCTAGAGAGCTCTGCACCAGCTGCCTTCTCCAGCCTCAGGCCATTGGCCAAGTCTTCCTTGCAGGTGGATGCCTTCTCAACTCTGAAGGAATTACCTCACAGGGCCACCATTGGTTTCCTTGTGCTGTGGCTTCTCTACCCGCCACTGTTGTGCCAGGTTTGGTGCTGTAGGTCATTAGCACTGTATCTGCTTGAACGGCTGTCAGCTCCTCAGTCAGATATAAATGACTGAATACACAGATTTGTGGTGGGAGGAGCCCAGGAGGGGATGCCTGCTCCATCCTTTACAGAACAGGTGACTGAGACCCACTCACAGATATTTGTATTTGCACTTTGTATTTCTATTGGAAAAGTCACCTTCTTCCTTAGTAAGGGAATTTGTAGTTTCAAAGAGCATGTGGGAGACCACTTTTGTGGCTGGACCTGAAATCTCGTTCCAGTCCTATGGAGAATTTATTAGTGTGACTCTTCCACTCCCTTTCCCTGTCAGACTCCAGCATGCAGACTGCAGAGGGCAGGTCAGGTTCAACTTCTTCATTTTCTCTACTTCAGGCCTAGCGGAGAGAAAAGGATCTTGCATACTGAGTGCATATTCCATTTTCCCACTCAGAAGCTCTATGGAATCAGAGCCAAAACCTGGTAGTAGAAAGCAGTCAATATATTCTAACATATGCTTCATGTAGCTTGGGATGTTGAAAAGTCCTGCATAGTTGCGCCGAATTGAACACAATCAGCAAATCCCATGGTCACCTGACATGTGTAATTTAGAGGAGTGGATTAGTCAACCTGGGACTAGGCACCTTCATGCATGAATATGGGCGTGGGTTGCCAAGATACCCTCAAGAATGTCCTACATGCCTATTGAAGCAGGAATCCAAAATGAGAAAAATGCAAATGGCTCTTGTACATTTACACAGCAGAAGGATGAGCCCTTGCCAATTCAACTGGTTCCCCTCTAAAGCTCAAGTCTGTGTATTACATGAAGTAAAGAAACTGTGAGCCCTCATACTGATTAGAGGAAGAAAAAGAATTCTTAAGTCCTGGAGGAGAAGTCATACGAGTCTAAATAGAGAAGAAACTGATGCAGGGGTGTGTGTTGTGGACAAGAATGAACAATATCAACTTTACTCATGCCTTCCAGTGGTCAGGAATCATTAGACAGACAGATACTTCTTTGGTTTAAACTTCCCCAAGTGATACTATTTCAATTCTTTCTCTCTTAGGACCCCAAACTCCTAAGACATAGACACTCAGTACAAGCACATATTCTCCGATTCCCTGGGACATGAAGTGCTACATGACGTTCTTTCTAAACGTATATACTGGCCAGGAAGGAAAGTTGCATTAGAATTCTACCTGCCTTTAAAACATTGTTCTGCTGCAGCTTTTACAGTGTGTGCTGTGTTCTAACTCCAGATTTGCAGATCTCTTCCAAGAAATGCTTTGGTTTCCTTTAAGTCTTAGGGTGGGTAGATTTCATGTAAAAAAAGTCGTGAGTTTCTGTAGAGTTTTCATTTTGGGAGTGAGGTCATGTCACCACTGTGGTCCCTGGTATCAGCAGGCTTTCCTGCTCCTCTCTACCCTCCGTTCTACATCCATGAATGGAAATCTTTGCAGAGACCTTGGTGTTATGGAGATGAACTCTACTGCTCCTTGATGGAAGGTGCCTCTTGTGGAAGGTAGGTAATGCTGTCAGGCAGGATGCTGTACAGGCAAGGAGAGAGGAACGAGGGAGATGAAGGAGAATCAGCTCATGTCAGAAATCTAACTTCGAGGACTCTCTTTGGTAGGAGATCAGAATTTCACAGTTCTGTATCTCCTACTCCATGCAAGGTTGTATGAAAATCCACAGGAAAAGTCCTTGATGATTCTTTTGCTTGACTTTACTACACTGAAAATTGCATCTAGAACAACTATCAGCAAATTCCTATTAGGAATAAATGACTAATTAATTATTTTATATTTATTTTTTATTTATTTTATTTTGTTTTAATTATTTTATAAGTGACAAGGCCCACTACTTGCAGTATTCACTAAAATAATTTGTTTACTGAGTTATTCCTTAAGTAGTAACTCAGTATTTACTAGAGTTATTTATTAGTGAGTTATTTATTAGTTATTTATTTACTGTTTTTATTACTCAGTAATTCAGTATTTTTATTTTCCTAGTCAAGTGGCCACCAAGTCACGTGGCACCAAGATTGGCTGACAGTACAAGGTGACCCCGGCCCCACTGCCACCAATGCAGTCACTGAGGTTGATTCTACAAACTCCTCCTGGCATTCTATTACCATCAGGCCCTGTGCTAGGCTCTAGAAATCACAGGTGCTAAAGGGCATGGTCCCTGCTCACTAATTCATTTGGCAGGGAAGTACATATTCACACACACAGTTTGCACTGTGTGGCAAATACAGTGCTAGCTGTACAGCAGGACCCATGGGGCACTAAGCCAGAAGGCAGGGCAGGTGAGACATTTTGAGGAACAAGACCCAGGTGATATATGCTTTTGTGTGCATTTGGGAGAGGGTTAAATCACAAATCTAATCCATATCCAGTTGCACTGTGCAGAAATGTGCAACCAGTGCAGTGAAATGAGGTGAATCTTAAAGGGTCAGTGGCTATAGGGGTTCTCCTAATCCAGGGTGGACCTAAAGTGGGAGAAATCTAAATGTGATGTATAGACAGGCTGAGGGGAAGAGTTAGAAGAGAAACAGAGGGGACAAAAGATACCAGAGAGGGATAAACAATGCCCAAGACCAAGGAAAGCAGGGGCTAAGTAAAGAGGAAGGTGACGAACTGACCATGAGCAGGCACAGGATCAAGTCTTCATCTGCAATCCAAGAGGAGGGTACTATGGATATGAATGTGGTGAGTGTATGGTGGGGAAGGAGAGAGAGAGAGAGAGAGAGAGAGAGAGAGAGAGAGAGAGAGAGAGAGAGAGAGAGACAGAGAGACAGAGACAGAGAGAGAGAGACAGAGAGAGAGAGACAGAGAGAGAGACACAGAGAGAGAGACACAGAGAGAGAGAGAGGGAAAAGAGATCCCAGGGTAGAAAATTAAGGTTCATTACATCTGATTGTCATAGACGCCAACACTCAGTGAACAAATACCTGCTAACACCTACAGCACACTAAGCTCTGCTCCAGGCACTGAAAATACAGCAACAGAGAGAGCAGCTGAGGTCGCTGCCTCCTGAGGGTGCAGGTAGAAGTGAGCCTTGTAGAAATGGGGGACCCCTTGACGGCTGTAGCATACTCACTGGTGATACAGGAATACCTCAGCAAGGCTCAGCATCTTGTGCTCTCCAGTATCCACTAATTTGAAAGATTCAACTGGGGATATTTTGTCCTGTGCCATGAAGATAGGAGTAAAGTAGATTACAGCAGATACCATTTGGGATGCCTGTGCAGGCCGTGACCTCTCTAAGGAGTGTCCTTACCCATCCATATGGATGGGCCCAACAAGTGTTTGCATTTGCATGCTGACCTTTACCATTCCCCTGGTAGCCAGGGGAGCAGGAATGGACATGTGGCCTATGTTGGAGCACCTAGATGTTTTTCTTGGGAATTTTTAGTGGGTTCTGAAAGAGCTAGTCCATTTTGGCAATCTCTTTAATTAAAGATACATTAACTCTGAAACTGCCCTGGATTATTATTTAGCTTGTTTCTTATGATAATCCCCCTTCCCCTACCACCGGGCCTTAGCTCCTTTGATGAGTCCTTGGGACTTGTACCAGAGAAGTGTGATCAGTGTTATGGGTTATATCTCGATGTCCCCCCAAGCCTCATGTGCTCATAGGTGGAGCTTTGGGGGAGGACTGGATCATCGCTGTGTGATACTGGACTCACCTACTGATGGGTTTAAAGCTCGGTATGATGTTGGAGTGAAAGCCTGGTGGGAAGATGTGGCTCACTGGGCACGGCTGGGAAGGAGATACCATTTTTGCTGCCTTGAGGGCCCTCAGCTTCCTGCCTGCTGTGCCGTGAACTATTCTCCTCTACCATGCCCATTTGCTGTGAAACCAGCTTCCTATGGACTGAAACATCCTCAAACTGGAAACCAAAATAAACCTCTCCTCCTCAGCCCACGGGTGTTGGATATTTTGTCCCAGCAGTGAGAAAGTACTGAAGACAATCAAATGGAAATCTGCAAATTTTAACTATGTGTACCCACTGACAGTCCATAATTAAAAATGAATCTATCCAGACAACTGCAAGATTCCACCTCTAATCTGCTTTACGGCCCTAATAACTACTTCTTGATGGAAGGTGGTGAATCTTTATAGCCAGAATCAAAGTAGACTAATAATTTATTTTTATTAGTACATGTTTTCAGTACACAATGCTCCCCTTCCTTGTGTGGAGCTGGTATGTGTACATAGCACATCCCAATTCCTCTTTTCACACCCCTTCCCATGCTGTCTCATGATACTCTTCTCCTGTGAGAAAAATCTATCTCCCTATTTCTAATTATTTTTTATTTTTACTTTGGGTTTCTTGTATAAAAGAACCCATGCAATATTTAAGTTTGTCTGTATGATTTATTTCACTTACCATGATGGTCTTTTTTCCTATAAATGCCTCGAGTTTACCTTTATGACACAGTACTAATCCACTTGGCATACATACCACATTTTCTTTATTCATTCATCTTTTGATGGACATATAGGATGTTTTCAAGGTTTAGCTATTATGAGTTGTGCAGCGAGATATGTGGGGATGCATATATTTCTGTGATATGATGTCTTTAACTCTTTCAGGAAGATACCTAGAAGGGGAATAGCTAGGTCAAATGAGATTTCTAGTTTTAGTTTTTTGAGGAATCTCCATGCTGATTTCCATAGTGGTTGTACTAGTTTACATTCCTAGCAACAGTGTAAAGCAGTTCCTTCCCTCCTACCCCAGCCTCACCAGCACTTGTTATTATTTGATTTTTTGATGATGGCCATTGCTTCTGGGGCAAGATGGAATCCCAGTGTTGTTTTAATTTGCTTTTCTTCATAAATGCTGATGATGCTGAACATTCCTTCATATATTTATTGCCCATATTTACTTTTTCTGTGAAGTGTCTCTGGCTTTTTCTGGCCCATTTTTTGATTGGGTCTTTTATTGGGGGGTCTAATTTTTGAGTTCTTTATATATTCTAGACATTTGTTCTCTACCAGAGAATCACTGACAAAACTTTTTCCTATTCTGTTGGTTGTTTCTTTTGCTGTGCAGAAGCTTTTTAATTTGATATGATCCCAATTATTGATTCTCAGTACTATTTCCTGTGTAAGTGGGGTTTACATTTATTTTTAATAGGTACCATCAATTGTATGGATTGATTTTAAAGCTATTTTATGGACTCACTAATTCTGCCTATTTATTTTGTAGTTCTATTTTCCTTTCATTTTGCAAAGTATTTCTTCCCAATAGATCTGACCTATCATTCCCTACTTTCTGCTGTATTTCGGGACTGTGTAACAGGATAAGCATTTTTATTGGTACTTCAAAGGTAAACTAAAGCACAAATGGGACTTCTCAATCACATTGTTATTGAGTGCGTTGGTAGGCTCTACTCCCTGTGTTTCTTAAACACGAAGACTAACGCCTAGTTGAGCACCATCTAAGTAGAGGGAGGTGTGTCAGGACTTACCACAACTAGATGTAACTGAAAATCTGCAATGCAATCATGTGCATTAAATAAAAGTGAAATAAAAGTTACTGTTGAATCACGAAGATACATTTCATAAGATAAAATTTTTGCAACTTTCTCCATGCATACTTTAAAAAACAGACACAAGATTTAACTGGTCAACTAGCTGATGTTATTCTTGTCTCCAGTTTAAAATATTTAGTTTTAAACGTCTGCAAAACTAAAGCACTGAAAGTTACAGTGGACATATTTATAACTCTTAATCTCTGATATGTGGGAAGCATTAAACTTTCAGAGAACTTTAAAGCTCATTTTGGGTGAGAATTGAATATAATTTTAGATTTTTCTAATGACTCAGTACATGTGCATTTTTCATTTCACCAATGATCTACTGGTCAGCTAGAGAGGACAATTATTCTTTATAAAAACTCTGAGATAAAAACTACATATTTCAGGAATATCTATAAATTTTATGACTCCATTTTAGTAGTGTTCATATCATTAACGAACTTGAAAGGCAGAAAAGATTCTTTGAAAGTGGAATTTCAGGGTCAGCAGTAAAGTGGGGTGTAAGATTTAGCTTTCCCATTTTATTTTAAAAATCTTACTCTAGCATTTCTTATTCTTCCAACCTTAAGAAATGAAAGTGGAATTTAGTCCAGTGTTTGAAATGTTTTACTATAAAGAAGTTCAAACATACATTCAAGGAGTATGAGCAGGTGATGGATCTTCACACCCTTATCCCTTGACAGCTTCTCACATTTTCCATATTTAGTTTACCAGTCTTCTTTTTTGCTGAAAAAATTGAATACAAATTCCAGACATTGTGATATTAACCTCAAAAACTTTAAAATACATCTCATACCAATAAAGTATTGCTTATTGAGTGCATTGGTAGGTTCTACTTTCTGTGTGTTTTAAACATGAAGACCAACACCTAACTGAGCACCGCCTAAGTAGAGGCAGGTGTGCAATGCTTTGATGATACTTCCTGATAATTCCTTCATATTGATTAGTACCCTGTTTATATCCAACTTTTTTTCACTAGTCCCACTAGTTTTACTTCTTTGCTTTAGATTGAGCCCCTCCAAAGGTCATCCCATTTCCTTTGGTTGTTTATCTTTTAAGTCTCTAAGTCTAGAGCAGTTATCCACCTCTACCTGAATCCCATCTTCAGGAGACCAGCTGTCCTCAGGGATGGTCCACACTCTGGAGTTAGCTGACGTCATCCTCATCCTATCATTGTATTTATCCCATGTCATTTGTATTTCTTTCCACTGTAGGAGTTTTAATATCCTGGGGGCAAGTTTTAAAACTTGTCTTCATAGTGCATCATATCAGGAGGCAAATGGAACTGGGACTCTCCAAGCGCATAGTGCCATGGCTGGTCAGTGAGTTCAGGTGGGGGCAGCCAGCCTCGTCCATTCTGGTGCAGTTTTCTGCTTAGGGCTAGAAATCATCTCAGAAAAACATCCAGTGATTTATCAGCTTTTCATCCTTAGCATCTATTGATATTTGTTGCCTTAGTTAATTATTGCATTAAGGGTTACAAAGAGACTTTTTCTTTTATTATATATTAGTTGGAATTCTGTTAAAAAGCTTTCATCAACTAGCACTAGTTGGCTATTCTAAAAAAAGTTCATGTAATAAAAACACATTAAAGGCCTAAGCCTTCCCTTTTATTATAAATTTTCAGAGTGAAGGTTTAGTGTTTTTAAACAATGGTCATTGAAATTGCTGAAACAGTAGTACCCAAGTCACCCTTAAGGAAATGTCAGAACCCTGATGTTGGCCAGAATCCTGTCTATCAGCAATGGCCTTCTTAGGAAGACTCTGTCTCTACGGAATAACAGGTAAAGTGCCATTCATAGATATGTGTGCAGGATGGCTTGCTCATTCTGAAAAGTTTTGAAGATACAATTCTGTTTTTTTACCCTTAAATTCATAATTATTTATTTTCTCTCCATTTTTTGATCAATCATGAAATTTAAAAAGTTAATTTATGCCATTCACAGTATATGTAAGACATATCTAACTAAAGGTGTAACAGGCATGAAGGGATGGTGGGATGTGGAAATGAAGGTCCCTATTTTCTAGATCCCACTGGTTCACAACACACATGATTTTTAAAGCAGTGGGCTACATGACATTCCATTCTTTTGAATGTTTTATTTTGAAAGAAGATTTAAATTAGGACACTTCTTTAGCCATTAATTGTAGTATCCACATCATGCAATCATGTTGTATAATCTAGTTATTTACTTCCACTGGCATCTATAAAACAATGACAGTTTGGTGTTTTCTTTTACAAATGCCTACTGTATTTTACCATATAGAAATGATTTGACAGTTTAGGTGATTCCAAGAGTTGAGATTTCATGGGACATTGTCTGCTGGACAAGAACCTTTTGGGTTCTGGGATGTGTGCCAGCAAGTTTATCTGTCTCCTTGCACTTTGTTGCTGATTGCCTTCTTAGCAGGTGACAGGTGTGGGCTCTTATCACATTTATTTTAAAACCCTGCATCTTATCAGTGGCATTGTAGCAAACTTCAAACATGTCTTGTTGCAAGGAGTAATATTTGAGTGGAACATGTTGGCTCACGTTATCATCTGACCAGCTCCTCCCTGCCCTCTGTATTGTGTTCTCAGAAGGTGGAAAAATGTTTTATGGCCTCTTCCTGAGTGTAGGGGTGTGAACAGGAAGCAAATCTCTCTCTTTCCTGGGAATTGGAAATAAAGCACACATGTTCAGTCTGGAAAGATTTCTTTCCCTTTGGAGCAGTCATGGCAGAAGTTAAATTCTGTGGATTCAGGGCAGAATGCCAGTGAGAGGCAAAGGGGATCCTTTTTCACTTTGTGCAAAGTTTTGGTAGCTATAGTGCACCAAAATAAGAAGAAAAATAAGACATCTTAGCGACCTTAGAGACTTTTAAGAGCACTTAAAGGCTGTAATCTCCATGGCAATGTGGAGAAACGTAGTACTTTGTTGTTTTGATATAGACTATTTCCTGGTGTTGCAGGACTCCCAAACTAAGCCATGGCCACAGTTGGGAATCAGAAATGTTCAAGCATTCTTGGTGTTCTGCCATCGCTTCTGTGGGCGCTCGGCCACTGCTGTGGTCCTCCAGAGGCAAAGGCTGTGTGGGGCAGAGGTGACGATTCTGAGCTCCACAGCCACAGTGCTTGTGTTTGAAATCTGACTTCACTGCTTAAGAGCTACATGATCTTGGGCAACACCTAAATTTTCTTGACATCAGATTCTTCATTTCAGTAGGAAAGACTATAACAGTTCTTAGTTATTTTGCAATCTAAACAACACATTAGCTATAACCTGCTTAGAACAGAGCCTAATAGTCAGTTTACTCTGAGTTAGTATTGTCTTTTCTTCCACTTTCATAATTGTTACTGACTGGTGGGTAGGTTGGCCACAAGTCAAGGTACTCAAGGCTGGCTTGAGTTTAATTCTGGCCCTGGTATTTCCTGGCTACACAACTTCATACAAGTTCTTTAATCTTTCTAGGCCTCAGTTTCCTCATCTGGCAAATGGAGGTAATAATAATATAAATCTCCTAGGATTGTGCTGATGATTATCTGATTAAGTGATTGACACCCTTAGCTCTCACTTAATATTACCAGGGCTTTGGTTGTGTGACATTGGGCCAGAGTGCCAGGGGTGGGGATGGTGGCACAGGTTCATAACTGAATCTAGATGGATGGCATAGGCAGATATTACATCTGGGGGGCAGGTGACAAAGTACTGCACAAAGGGGTGTAGTACTTGACTCTTGCAAGAGCAAGGAGTGACTTCAGCACTTGAAAACTGCAGAGAATGTGGTGCTGGCTTGGCCTGGGACCCCACAGATTGTCATTGATGAGGATAGGGTCTTGGAGACAGTGATGACATCTGACAGAAGGGGCTCATTGGGGGGGCCTTGGGAGCAGTGGTGAGTCAGATGTGAACACTGAGCTTTGCAAAGGGCAGAGCCCTGCTTGGAGAAGAGCTGGGCAGAGTAGAGGAAAAGAAAACGACAGTTACCACATGACCACAGGGAGAGCATGACCAGGAGCATGGAGGAGATACCATCTGGAGGCTTCTAGTACTGGGCTATGAGGAGCCTCAGTGTGAGGAAAGGTCAAGAACCTGTAAAGCTTAGGCAACACTCTATTGTGGCCTATTACTTGAGAATCTCTTTATTTGCCTACTCACCCAGCCACTGAGATCTTTTGGGAGGCCAGTTCTAGGTGCTGGACAAACTCAGAAGAATACCAGCGTTTGGTGGCTTGTAGGGGAAGAAAGCATATAGTATGGAAACCTGATAAATTATTTAAAAACATCTAGCAAAGAACACCAGAAGTTGATGTATGGTTAAGTTTGATTGTGCCAACTTGATTGGTTTGGGAGCTGCCCAGGGAAAGGGTAGAGAACACATGCTGGGTGTGTCTGGGTGGGTCATAAAGGTGTGACCTTGAGAACTGTATCTGGTCCCTCACCCCTTCCTCTGTAGTGTTGCTTCCTGTTGTGCTTCCTTGATGCCACAAACTAAACAGATTTTCTCTGCCATGTTCTTCTACCATGATGTTTTTACCTTAGAGCTCTGAGCATGTACTTAACCCCCTGAAACCATGAACTAAAGTCAACCTCTTCTCTTTTAGGTTTTGGGGGGGTCAAGTGTTGTGTTCCAGCAATGGAAAATCTAACTAATACAGCTGATAATCGGAGGATCATAGCCATCAGGGTGGTGGGTGAACCTGGATTGGCCTGGCTGGATTTCGTAAAGGGTGCTCTCAGATGCCTTCTCTCACTCCTATAGCAGATAGCTATTGAGTGCTGTTGTGTGCTAGTTACTGGTGTAGGATCAACTGTGTACCACATAATGCCTGCCTTTCATTAGGTCTGTGGGAAATGGAGATTAATAAACAAATGCAACATGAAGTGATATTCCTGGGTCTTAGAGTATGCATATATGTTCAGCTGTAGTAAATTCTTTTTCATTTTAGATACTTCATATTGAGTCACAATTTTAATGAAATCATTTCTCTATTGACTTCATGATGTTGAGCACGTTTTCATATACTTGTTTGTCCTTTGTATATTTGTGTGTGTGTGCATGTGCACACGCATGTGGGCTATGTGCTTTTTCCAGTGCAAAAATCCTGAAGTGACTGCTTGCCTGGAGTGCTCAGCAAGGAAGAGCAAGAAGCCATGGTGGCTGGAGCAGAGTGAGTGAGGGGCAGCAGTGGGGAGCAGCTCAGAGGAAATGGGAGGCGCAGATGGTCTGACTAGCTGCGGTGAGGAAGTGGAGGCACTGAGTACAGAGCTTTGGGCACAGGGAGTGTGACCTGCCTTATGTTTTAACAGGGTCACTCTGCTAAGCAGAATCATTGCCCCCAGAGAGATTCATGCCCTAGTCCTCAGCTCCTAGAATATATTATATTACCTTGTAGAGAGGAATTAAGGTTGCAAATGGAGTAAGACTCCTAAAGAGCTGACCTCGGGGTGGGAAGACTCCTGTAGGTTATCTGGACGGCCCTAGTGTAATCACAAGGGTCCTTTTAAGCGGAGGAGGCAGGTGAGAAGGAAGTGAAGTGGAGAAGGCTCAGTCCATGTCTCTGGCCGTGACGATGGAGGAAGGGAGCCATGCATCAAAGAGTGGGAAGTGCAATAAAATGGGCTTTTCCTCCGAGCCTCCAGAAGGAGCGCGGCTCTGCCGACACCTCAATTTCAGATCAATGTAATCCGTGTGGGATATGCAACCTCAAGAAGTACAGCGTAAAAAAATTATGCAGTTTTAAACTACTAATATTTGGCAGCTTATTACAGCAGCAAAAGGAAAAGTCTACAATCACTGTGGCTGCTCTGTTGAGCACGGACTTCAGGCAATGCGTAAATTAGAAAAGCAAAAGGAGGACAGCTAAGAGCCACGTCCACAGTCCAGGAGAGAGGGACGGCAGCGCGGATCAGGTGGCTAAGAAGAAGGAGCTATGCAGAAAACAAGCAAACAAAACCATGAAGTTAAAGCTAACAGTTTCAGTTCCTAACCTGTACCAGACTATAGGCTAAGCATTTTACATGTTTATTTTGCATTTAATCCTCTCCAAATGAGAATCAGAGGATTAAGGGACCTACTCAGGGTTCGGAAAGGGGCAGCCAAGATTCAAACTGAGGCTCCAGGAAGTCAACTCTCTCATTTCCTGTTTTTCCCTCCTCTCCAGGTTCTTAGCAAAATTATGTTATTTAAGTTGTCTTAGCTGTGCTTCAGGGGGTTCTGCAAGGGTGGGCTGTGGGAAGTAGTTACCTCTCAGGACAGTGAGTGTCAGGACACAGAAAGTGCCGGCTCTGCCCCCTCCCAGAGGGGCTCCCCCTCTATCCTAACCCGTACCCCTTTAAGTTCATGTGTGATTTAGCTAAGGAAGCCTCTGGGCTCCCTGACAGGTGTAAACAACTAATTAGAACACAACAAGTTGGTTGCTGTAATCGAAGTTGGCCCAAAGAGCTAAGCTAGGAATTTTTTTCTATCAAAGTACCTGATTATAAAAGGATAAGTGGTAAAACAGGCCTTACATGATTCTTTTTCTGGGGGATTCTGGAAATTGCTTAATTAAGGCTTATTCATGGACACTAACTCTGCAGTCCCTTTGGAGTCAGAGGCTGGTGGTTCATCCCACTGCTTTTGATCTAACAGCAGATCTGGCACTGTCCTTGTGCACAGACTGAAAACTGGCTGCTGGGCTGGGGCACGACAGCAGTGAGTGGACAAGTCCGACCTTGGAGGCAGAGAGAAAGCACCTGACTCTTCCTGCTGAAAGTCCCGGGCAGTTCCTCCCACGGCTGGTTTGTTAAGAGTTGCCTGGGGAAGTCCAGCTCCTTGTGCCCTTTGTTCCCAGCCTCTGAGCACAGGCCAGTGAGATCTAGGGGGACTGTGGGGTTCTCTGGGCTTTTCCTAGTGGCGGGTAACAAGGTGATTTTGGACTACAACAAACCCCTAGGCTGGGCCTGAGCCAGAGTCACCCTCTAACTTTTCTAGTGTCATTTTCACTGCAGGAGGGTGGATAACCCACATTCTTCCAGAGTCATGAACATTCCTAGCAACTCCTTGTTTCTGTTCTTGGATTTTTTCTTAAAGCGTTAAACTCCCAGTGGTGTTTTCCAACAAGGTGTGCATGTTTCTGCACACTCACTAGCTTTGCAGTAGGTCTCTTGTGGAGTGCACTTTATTTTATTCGACTCTTTCCATTCCTGAACAGGTAGATAATACTGTTGTAGCCATTTTTATGGATAATGAAATTCACAGGCAGGTAAATTATAGAATTTGCTGAAGATCAACAGTGGCCTTAGTAAATGGGAAAGTCATTGGGTCACGTCACTGATGTTATGAGACAAACTGCAGAGCTTGCTTTTTCCAGTCAGTTGGAGTCATTTGACAGTAGTGTCAAATTAGACCGGAGAATTGTACTGCCATCACCTCACTGGTTAAAGTGCACAGGACGGCCACTCTTCCAACTTCTTGCTGTAGATAACTTGAGTAGAGAGGGTAGAAAGGACAGATCAGGGTGGAAGGAGAACAGGAACATGTGTTTTTGAGGCTACTGCTGCCTTCAAGAAGGAAGTGTGGCAGTCCTTTGAGCTGTGAATGGCAGGTGTGCCTTTGATCCAATATGGGAGATGTAAACAGACACTAAACTGTGAACACATTGCCTCTTATATCTCATTTTCTCATTCACAAAATTAAGTAATTACCTCCTGGGGGGAAAGAGCTGCAGCACTGGCTATGTAGTATGCAGTCGATGTCGCTACAGGTAGCAGATTGGGTTTAACAGGCCATATGGTTTGTAATTGTCTAAGTGTGATTAATTCATAATGTTTGTTCATTTTATGCCTTATATTATGATTTGTTATTTCATTTAATTACAGTCTAAGTCCTTTTTCAAGGAGATAGCGGAAGCCCTAAGGATTTTAATATTCCCCAAGTGATCACAACAAACGACACCCCGTATTCCTGGACTTTATGCGGGAGTTGTTTCTGCTGGTGGAAGGTCCGTGAGAGAATGATGTGAACTTGGAGCAGATGGTGCGTTAGCCCACTGCTGAACTGTGCTTGTAGCCCGAGGAAAACTTTATATTGAAGGTGGAATAATGGCTTTCTGCTCGGTTTGTTGTAAATTCTAAATGAGGTGATTGAAGGCTGTAATGATCAGTGTCGTTGGACGCCTTTGGCTTCAACATCTGGCAAATGCCTGTACTAGCTGAAAGCCCTCAGCCCTGGCATCGCGAGAGTGCTGCTGCCCAGATCTCATTCTCAGTAGGCTGGGGATTATGCTAGAAGGACGTGTCACTAGTTCTGTACCAAGACAAATAAAAAGAAAATCTTTATTTTCAGGATTAAGTTCACCACAGTCCATTTAGTAAACACCAGAGCCTTTTGCATATGGTTATGCAAGTGCTTCAGTCTCTGCTGTTCAAAACCTCGGATGTTTTTTATTACATTTGTATCTCGAGAATTTGAACAGATATTCTAGTTCTGTGCTACCTCTGTCAGAGACCAATCTAAATTGCTAGCGAGCACAAGATGACTTGAGGAAAGATGGCTCGTGTCCTGATATCTGGTTCAAGTGGGATTAGTGGAGCTGATACAGTGAAGAAGGCAACAGTTTATCTTCTGGAGCCTTACACTGGGCGACCAAGTTTATCTATGATTTCAAAACGGTTGGAATTTAAGAAGTAACAATAATCCCGGCAAGGTGTTTGGAGTAAATGTTTTCATCACTGAGATCATGCTAAAATACTTTTAATCTAGGCTGTGGGTGATTAATACCTTTCAAATAGAAGTAACATTTGGAAAAGAAAATAATCACTTGGGGTTTGTTAAAGTTTTAAAATCCCCCTTATTTTTTCAACAATTAAAAATCCACTTTTGGGTACTATGCCCATATTTGTTTGTGATCACACTTCATAAAACCTTGTTACTGGATTTAGGGACCATCATTTTCTGGCCTTTTGTTTTTTTAATGCAAAACCTGTTTCAATTACGAATCAGAGAGACAAGGTTGGTGAGTAGGCTTGGGTCTGTCGGCTATGTATCTGCTGTTTCCAGAACTCAGAGTGTTGGCAGAGTTACAGTTTGTGATAGTAGCTTGTAACTGAGTACATTCCAAGTAAAAACAAAGTGAGAAGTTTTAAGGTGGAGAAGACAATGCACCATCAGGGAACTTTTCAGAAAGAAAAGACTTACTTTTTGAGGCAACAAGTAGAATCTCCTTGTATAGTAGACGTGGAGTGTTTTCTAATATCTGGAAAGCTTCCCTTATGCTGACATAGAAAGCCAAATAACCCTGTGGTCTTCAGAGTTCCTCTGATACCTACTGTCAGAAATGATGTAGCTTTGCATTCTCATGCTCTGCCAAAAATACCAAGCCGAATCATCGAGGTGGATTCCTAGCTGATTTCTGAGTCAGTGCTGGGAACCCATGGTGCTCCTGCTGCTGAAGGTGATGAAGGGGAGGATGTTTAAGATGATGATGGTGAGGTTCAGGAGGCAGAGGAGGTTAGTGGTGACGTTGCGCATGGCGATGAGGAGGAAGATGGGGATGTTGAGAAAGATGGTGAGGAGAGCGTTGATAACGATGATGGTAGAGAACCTTCACTGACAAATGTCTTGGTCGCTTTTCCGTTGCTGAGACAATACCTGACACCCACAATTTACAGGAAGAGAGGTCTACTTTGGCTCTCAGTTTCAGAGGGTCCAGTCCTTGGTGGGCAGGCTCAAGTGAAAACACTGCTTATATCGTAGTGGCCAGAAAGAAGAGAGAGAAGGGAGGGGCCAGGAAGCGTGGTACACCCTTCCAGATCACCCTCAGTGATGCCTCTTCCAGCCAGAGCCTACCTCCCAACAGCACACTCAGTGTCTGAATTCACGGGAGGATGAATGTCCCGCACACGAGGACAGTGCTCCTGTGATTCTACACCCTGGAAAAGCCCCACCTCTAGGTGCATGAGAGGGGGGCACATGCTAGGTCTAAACCATAACAGATAGCAAGATGACTATTTGTAAAGAGCTTAATATCTTGGATGCCCCTATAAATGTTGATACACATTTTAAGACCTCTGCCAGTAAGACTGATATTTCGAACCAGCCACATTCCGAAACCAACTTTGGTAGTATCTAGAACCGCTACCTAGGTGAATAATGGGTCTTGTTAAATATGAGTACGTTAAAAACCAGAATTGAAGAAAAATGAATGTTTCACTAGATACGCAATTGGCATGTAGTAAGCAGCTTTATTGTCTTATCTCACAGGGTCTTTGAACAGATCAAGGAGGGTAGGTGCTACTGTTATCTTTGTTTGCCAGATGTAGAAACTGAGGTTGACAAAGATTAAGAAACCTGCCCAAGGTCACCCAGCTATTAACTGGTGGATCCAGGACCTCAGCCCAGACTTTCTAACTGTAGAGCCACAGTTCATGTCAGCACTAGGAAGTTATTATTTCTCTTGTCTCTATTTCTGAAGCCATCAATAGGTCTCCTGACCCAGGCCATCTTTGTCCTGCACTTGGTGAGAGCACAGAACTGTGTTTGTGAGATCACAGCCTGTTGCTTTAGTTAGGAATATGATATTACAAAATCACAACTTAGATATTACTACGTTCTTTCTGGGAGCTAAGAAATGAACCACTAAGGTAGAGTGGAGCAGAATAAAGAAAGCTACCTGGAAATCAAGGCAAGAAGAGTTCGGTTACTAATAAGAGGTGTGACGCTGCAAGTCATATAACTGCTCTGAGACTCATTTTCCTCTGCTATAAGAGCATCAGAGTAAATTATGTTCAAGGTCGCTTCAAGTTATATCAACCTAAGATTTTAAGGAAGCTAAAGTCATGGGTCATATGAGGAAATAGTTCCTATTATATTCATACCATTGTTCACATAATGAGGAGACACACTTCATTTTGAGATAAGTATATGATGTTTTGATGTAGCTCAAAAACAGAGGCAAATGGCTTTCCCTAAGAAGTTTTCCTTTTCTGCAGAAGGTCTAGGACTGGTCGCCTTGCGGAGGGAAAGGGCAGGCTGCCAGCTCTCCTGCAAAAGGACTGCAGTGCAGATACGCCAAGAGCACTGAGTGTCAATCTGGACCCAGTACTGTGCCTCTTGTTACCGCCTGCACCTGCCAACGCTGCTTTCTGCTCCACCCGTTTGGAGTGCGGGCCTGGCACCACGAGGTCTGCCTTGGCATGCTGCGTGTGTCTGAGGGTGAGGGTGCGCTCGCACGTGCCCGTGTATCTGCAGACTCACTTGTCACAGCGGAAAGGAGAAAAACAGCAGGCGTACGTGGGACTTGATCTTCTCTACCTGCGTGCTGCCTGCCAGATTGCAAACTTGGCTCTCCTTTCTCAGCATTTTCCTGTTCTGAGCCAGCAAAAGAGCCCGATGGTCACAGAGCGAGGAGAAGGTAGGCTGCGAGGGGGCTGGCTGAGCCAGTGGCCCTGCACGTGTAAGAGGATGCACCTCGGCGCATCTGTAGGAGGACATGCGCCTCTGGGCTTTTTGCTTGTTGGCATTTTGTCTCCTGTGTGAACCACCAGGATTAAGACATTCATAGTTTTACCAGCCGTGCCAGTGGCTCCGCTACAGTTTGGGAGGCACGTGTATGGCTCTGGAGGACACATCTCTGTCTGGGGCACTACAAAGGCAGGGCTGGTTCACAGGCACCGTGGGGACACTGCGCCCACTCAGAGGTCAGCCCAGGTCATGCAGCTGTTGCTGCTGAGGGCTGATGAGTAGCCTTGAAGATGAGCTCTTTGGACCTCTGGCTTTCAGATGTCGCTGAAACCAAGGACAACCTTCACGACTTGCATGTCAGCCTCAGGTGGTCAGGAGGTAAATAGCACAGGGTCCATATAACCCATGAAAGCGGAGAAGATGATTTTTCCTGTTTTATTGTAGTTATCTATTTGTTCCCTTTCCATGGTTTTGAATACATCTTTGTACCCTGATACTATTTTACACATTCTCTAGTTGGTCGGACGTTGTTTAGGTGACAGTTATTCATCCTTTTAGCCAGCTCATGGAATCTATATTTTAACAGCAGCAAAGATACTGAATGACCCCAGTGATTGTTAAACTCCTTGGGAGGGAACACCAGGGGTACACAGGAGAACACACGAGTAGTCTTTCCCAAGTGCTGCTGTTTACTCCCAAGGCGCCAGACACAAAGTCTGCAGAACACACAGGAGATAAGGCCCTGCCTTCAGAGACCCCACAGTTTTCTGGGTGTGGGGGTCTGCCATCCCAGAACTCTGGCAGGCTGAGGCAGGAGGATTGCAAGTTGGAGTCCAGCCTGGGTAGTTTATCAACTTAGCGAGACCCTGTCTCAAAATAAACAGATAGACTAATTAATTAATGAAGACTGGGATGCAGTTCAGTGTGAAGACCCAGGGTATCATCCCCAGTACAGAACAAACAAACAATTAAAGCCAAACATGTGAGAGAGAGAGAGAGAGAGACAGAGAGACAGAGACAGAGAGACAGAGCCAGAAAGAGAAACAGGGAGAGAGGAGGCAGAGGCAGAAAGAGGAAGACACACAGAGACAGAGACTCAGTCTGGCTGATGCACAGGGAAGGAACTCCTGGGGGCAGACCAAGACGGGGCTACCTCAAGACACAGTTGGCTTTCACTGGGGCTCCTGAGCTGTCAACAGTAGTCACTTCACAACATCTGGGATGTAGTTCCAAATTATAAAATAGAACTTGTGAGGCTGTATGGTTTTAGGGGGCTTGTCCCAATAGTTAACAAATTTTTATAAGCATATAGCTTTTCTTTCTTCTTTTTTTGAGACATAGTCTTGCTGTATTTTAGGCTGGCCTTGAACTTGTGTCAATCCTCCTGCCTCATCTTCCCGAGTGTGGGGATTACAGGCATGTGCCACCATGTCCAGCTTGGCCATGTAGTTTTTCTTTACTAGTTCTTACATTTATAAGGTTCTCAGTAGCAGGGCAATCCCACAGGCATTTGAAGGGATGGAGAGTGATAGTAGACAGATTGGCCCATTGACAAATGTGTGCCCTTGTGGTGCCCCTGTCACAACTGAATTATTCTGTTGTTTGTGCTGGCCCCAAATCAGGTGGATCTAAGAAAGGGAAAGAAGAATGTTTCTGGCGACATTTAATCACAGGGAAATGGCTCTGTGATGTGTATGCTTTCTGGCCTAGGACTGGCTTTATTACTTTGCAGGCATAAGGGGGGACCAGGGGAAGCAGGGCACAGGAAGTCATCTGACTGTAATGCTGTGTTCTGCACTGCATCCTGATGTGTTCTCCTTTTGTTTAACCAATCACTCTCTCCTGCATCCTGCTCACATAAATTTAAGGAGCTGGCTTCGGAGCTCACAAGTGGTGCTGGACCACGATCCTCACCTGCCAGCCATGCTGCCTTCAGATGAAGGGTACTTTGCTCGTCTTGTACTTGGGAGCTGGGCTCTTTCCTGCTCACTTCCAACTGACCTCATAAGTGGGACAGTGTGCTGCCCATGCCCAAGGACTGTCCACTCCACACTTGCATCATTCTGTAGGATCATTTCTCTCAGGTCTCTAGGACACTTCTTGAAGAGTTCCTTGAGGAAAGGAGGAGCTGCCATGGCGATGCCTAGCATCAGACACCCCTGTCACATCAGCCTCTAGGACTTGCTCTTGATTGCAATCCCAGAGAATGGGACAGCCTTGGGAAATGGGGGACTGGGATATATTAGGGGTGCTTCACAGTCCATCCCAGAAAAGCTATTTACTAAATACACTTAGAGTCACTTTTATTTACTTATTTAACTGGAGAAGCACTGTTGCTTTCCCGTTGCACATTACGTTTCACATTTCGCTCAAGTTTTTATTTCAATGTTTCCAATAGTTTCTCCTCACTCATTTTCTACACTGACTTAACTACAATTTGTCAAGGTGAAGTTTCTGTTGCATGGAGGTTATTTGGTTGGTGAATTTAACAAATATTTATTAAATTCTTATCCTGTTCCAGTAGTACAAAGGTGACAAAAGCCTGATCTTCACATCTGGGAATTCAACAGTTCAGCTAAGAGGACAATAAAAAGATGTTCCGCTGTTAAGCAGGAATTCAGTGTCCAGGGCATTTCAGCCTCTGGCTGCTGCTGCATAAAAAGCTATGCCTAGGTGAGTGCAGGTGTCTGGGTAAATAGGTGTCACGTGTAGGGCCCAGCTCTTCTGCATTTCAAATGACACAAAATCATGAATGAATTCTTGAGACATAGCAGGAGCCATCCTGCCTCATAATCCCTTTGTCTTTGGGACGTTCTTATTAATGACCGAAGTGAACTTTCTATTTGCCTTCATTTTCATGGTCTAGTGCAAAGTCTGGCAACTGTTCCATTGTGTGTGTGTGTGTGTGTGTGTGTGTGTGTGTGTGTGTCCGTATTTTCATTGACTGCAGAGGCTGAAATATTGGCAACCCTATAGACGTACCTTCCTGGGTATTTTTAGAAATAAGTTTTACCTTTTATATATGTAGAAGTGGAAATCTATACAGGCTGAAGGATAAGGAATTAGGAAAAGGGATTCTCCTTATCCATTACCAGCCTCAAGAACTATCACCTTAAGGTCAATCTTGTTTCATCTCTAGGCCTCCCTCCTGTTACCCTTTTCCACTCAGCCTGGAGTCGCCTTGAGACAAATCACGGGGGTATCATTCCTCTGCAAGCATTGTTGTGCTCACGGTGTTGGGTGCTCGTTATGCGTTAGAATGTCACTGGCCACTCACAGGCCCCACCATCCACATTGCTGTGTGCCTGCCCACCCTCCCTGGTGGGACTTGGGTGGTTCCTGTAAAGCCCTGGGCTTGCAACACCTCACCCCTGCTCACCAAGACACTTTCGCTATGACCTCATTAACCCCTAATGTGCGCAGCTGCCTGTAAGTATTCAAGCCATATTGATAACTGTACCCTCATATTAAGTGGTATGAGTCAGTGTTAGCCTCAATTTTATCCATCGAGAGAGTTAAGTTTTATTTGCTGGCATAATCTTACACTCCTGATTGGCCAAATGGGTTTCAACATGCTGGTTCATTTTACTTTCCCTGGGCAGCTTGATGAAAGTGGCTTTCAGGATTTACCTTGAAAACATCACTTACTTGAGACTTTGCAATCTTATACCTGAGTTTTGAAACAAGTAACTAAAGAATTTATAATAATTTGAAGCAGATGCCTCAATTTAAAACATTACTGTTATGATTCCTGCTAGTATTATTACTAAGCTCCATGGCAATAAATCCCTTCTATCATCAAGAACAAAATTCTTTAGGACAAGATAGCTTTTTCCAGCACTTGGAAAGTACAGGCAGGACCTGTTGGCTTTGGCAGGCTACCTTCCTTAGAGAAAGGGGAAATCTAAGTGGAACTTATACTGAAGAAATGAGGACACAGGAATCCTGGTATTCTTTTGCATGAGGATGTAACTGAATAATAAGATAACTTAGTTATAAGTAGAATACTTATATATATGTGTGTATATAAGCCTATATACAACATATAGTATTACACTTAGTATTGTGATGCATTATTTTTATAATGTGTAATTATAATGTAATATTTGGTTTGTTATGTAATATATATTACACTTAACAAGTAGAAGCATATTTTTGTAGTTACTCTGCTAAACAATCACAGAGGGGTTTTATCATGCCCATGAAAATATAGAATTGGTCAGAAAATTGTTTTTAAATAGCCTTGTATTGCTGGGCTTTGTTAAATACTGATGTATGTTATAGAGACACTATCAATGCAATTAACATTTAATAATGTTTCAAATCAACCATTGTGAAAAGTAACTTTGAACCCATCCAGAGAGCATATCTATGTGAGTAATGGGCCTAATAAGGTGAGTATGATAAAAACCAGAATTACAGTGACTGGCACGTGTTCAGGGAGTGCATTTAGATGGCAAGGCCAGGCCCCACCCAGAGCAGTGTATTAGCTTGGTTAAGGACTTTGTTGCTTTTATTCTTCTTTCTTGGAAGGTGAGACACATGACCATTTTAGCTGTGTTTGGCCAGCTGCTGTAGCTGTTGCCTAAGCAAAGTGTCCCGGGGTGGTGGATGGTTCTGGTCTGGCGCAGGGGTTATTAGGTGTCCTGCTTAAGAAGAGAGATGCTGAGATTAGAGGAAACACTAAAGGTTGTTGTGGATTTTTTCCTCAATCTTTAACCAGGAATAAAATTTGGATTCCTTAGATTCACTGGGAATTTATTGCTGAGGGGTTTTAAGCACTGAAGAAAAACACCAAAACCTAACACACAATATTATTCTATGTGAAGTCAGGGGTCTGCTGAGGTAACTTGGAGACAGTAAGGCTTCATTAAGAGTTTGACCTCTGGCTCAGACTGTCTGCACAAGTTGCTTCATCATTCTGGATTCAGTCCCTTCTGTAGAATAAGGGGCTGGCTTATTTTAATATGCCCAGATGGGCTCCTGGGAAGAATAACTGAGGTAACATAAGCAAAAGATGGGAACGCAATTAGTGCTTGACAGATACTGACTAGCCAGACTTCTCCACATGGCTTTTACTTGCTTGTGACATTTGACTTTGAAAACCACAGTCTGAGTCTCAAGGAGAACCCGCATGCTTAAGGCTTTTTCTTTCCCCTCTCTTCCTCTCTCCCCTCCTCCACCTCCATTGCAAGTCACCATGCAGCTGGACAGTGCAAAGGTGCTTCAACTCTTGCAGCGTGGCCTTTCCACATAGCTGCAGGGGGCTGGCATGAGATCCACAGCATGCCAGGCTCCTCCCACAGGACCCCGAGGCCGAGGCCTGCAGCCGGCTGGCTGGAGGGTGCTGGAGGGAGCTCCTGGTCCTGCCTTTCCTAGCAGGCTCCCGTTCTGGAGCACAGCAGACTGTTGCTTGCCTGAGTCCCATCCGGGTCTCTAGCACACTTGTCTGTCTGTGCCAGCGGGTAAGGGTGAGGGGGCTTGTTTTACTCCAGGTCCCCTCTAAAGCTCATACACATACCACTCCACTTTCCTACAAATGACTCCAGTTTATCCTTTGCCTAATTTAACCATTAGTGTGCCTGAGACCTGCTTTCATTTTATGCAAGTAAAATATTATGCTCACTTCAATGATTCCTCACGTAGTGTATTTTGCTTAATTTTAAACACAGGGTTAGGTTAAGTGTTTTATTGCTTGTATTTTAAAATGTAGTTGTGGTGAAAAAAAAGAGAAATTTTTACCTTCATACCTAAATGACTGATATATCCACACAAAAGGTTTTTTAAATAGCCACCAGTCTTAAAGATTATTCTTCAGTAATAACTAAGACCGCATCCAGATGGCTGCATTGTGTTTGCCGGGGATGTGAGCCACTGGGCTTCCAAAGAAGTTCTGGTTCTAAGTGATAACATGCAGATATGTTTCAGGACATCTAGCTGCTGCACTGCTCAGGCTATGTGACAGGTAATTTATGCTCACACTGTATAAGGATGTGCTCTGCAGCCCATTCTTTACAAAATAAACAAACATTGTATCTCTTGGGCTTGAACTGAGGTTTTTCTTTTTCTTTCTTTTTTTCTGACTGTATTGATTCCAGGTTTTGGAAATATTTTTATTTTGGAAATGTGCTTGATTCAGAATTAGTCAAAGCTGGGTGCAGTGGTTCATATCTGTAATCTTAGCTACCCTGGAGGCTGAGGCAGGAGGATTATTGGCTCAAGACCAACCTGGGCAACTTGGGGAGACCTAGTCTCAAAAAAGCACAACACAACACAACAAAAACAAAAAAAAAGATAAACCACAACAAAAATACCCAGAATTGGTCACTATCTAAATATACTTAATAAATGGTCTACTGAATTTAAGTTAGAAAGTTTGAGGGATAATAAATAATACAGACTCTTAGACAAGTGCAACTAGATCTGACCACTAAAATAAATTAGATTGGGACCTAAAAAAGATACTTTATCAGCTAGAAGAAAACTAGGTACTTAATATCAAAGAAATTTAATAATTTGCAAATTTATTTTTTAAATAATGACAGATTGTCAAGGACATGGACTGACTATATACTTGCTATGGACACATATTTACAGAACACTTTTCTTTTTTTTTTTTTTTTTATTTTA